>JAODAL010026636.1:0-56375 GCA_025379985.1 Phyllomedusa bahiana | reverse complement strand
CTGGATGGGGTGTTGGTCTATGGCCCCTCCAGCAGCTGTGGGAGCCTCTGGATGGTGGTGTTGGCTCTATGGACCCTCCAGCAGCTGTGGGGCCCCTGGATGGTGATGTTGGCTCTATGGACCTCCAGCAGCTGTGGGGCCCCTGGATGGTGATGTTGGCTCTATGGACCCTCCAGCAGCTATGGGAGCTCCTGGATGGTAATGTTGGCGCTATGGACCCTCCAGCAGCTGTGGGAGCCCCTGGATGGTGGTGTTGGCTCTATGGTCCCTCCAGCACCTGTGGGGGCCTGGATGGTGGTGTTAGCTCTATGGAGCCTCCAGCAGCTGTGGGGGCCCCTGGATGGTGGTGTTGGCTCTTTGGAGCCTCCAGCAGCTGTGGGGGCCCCTGGGTGGTGGTGTTAGCTCTGGACACTCCAGCAGCTGTGGGGTCCCTGGATGGTGGTGTTGGCTCTATGGACCCTCCGCCAGCTGTGGGGCCCCTGGATGGTGGTGTTGGTTCTATGGATCCTCCAGCAGCTGTGGGGTCCCTGGATGGTGGTGTTGGCTCTATGGACCCTCCAGCAGCTGTGGGATGCAGTCGACCCACCAAGACCTTACTTAGTCACTCTAAGCTCGTCTAGCTGTGGTCTGTGCTGCACATGGCAGTTAAACTGGGCATTAGTGGTGGTCATAATAATGTGAGTCAACTGTATAAGTCTAGACAGTCCTCTGTGAGTTGAACAGCCTGGATACATGATAGCATACTATCAGGACAGGAGATAGCAGTGAGGCCATTCATTTCGGTCACATAGGGTTAGATTAGATATCTTCAAGCATAGCCTCCACTGTGAGATGATCTTCTTGGTTCTCCTAGAGTTTTGCAATGTATGACTGGGTTCCTCTGTCCTCCAGGTGAATGCACTTGATGGCTACCAGCGCACGGCCTTGCACTATGCGGCAGAAAAAGATGAGACCTGTGTCGAGATCCTCCTAGAATACGGCGCTGACCCCAACGCTGCAGATGGTAACCAGGACACTCCATTACACTGGGCGGCCTTCAAAAACATGGACGGCTGTGTACAGTCGCTACTAGAGGGGGGTGCAAGGGTCAATGCCAGAGACTACAACCAGGACACGCCACTAAGCTGGGCAGTTATGAAAGGTAACCTCGAAAGCGTGCGGCTGCTCCTGGAATATGGGGCACAGCCCGATACGGCTAACCTCAAAGGTCAGTACCCAGCGGGGCGCCTTGCGGTTCTGATGGGCAGAGGCCTGGGGGGTGAGAGGGAGGAGGAATGCCTAGAACTGCTGTGCCGAGCTTGTGGTACCCTCAGGCTGAGGAGAGAAGGAGGTGTGCCCCCCGAGGCTGCCCGTGATGCCCAGCTTTGTCAACGGCTTGTCAAACTGTGCTCGGTTCCGGGCACTTTAAAAGCTTTGGCAAGGCGGGCGGTGAGGGGCAGCTTGGGCGAATGCCAGTTATCTCACGTGGTGACCGAGTTGCCTGTTCCTAAATCCATACAGGACTATGTTCTGCTGCTACACTGAATACATTGCACTAAACAAGATGGTGACAGGAGAAGACCACTGACCCTCCATTTTGTCTCCCAAGCTGGAGCCTTCCCAGTGTATCATGACTCCTCTATGTGTTATTGCTTGGAGTCATTTCTAGTATTTGGTGCCTTGTAGAATATTTGTATCCAGGGAGGTAAACCCAACTCTCCAAGGATTGGGCAGCATCGACCTCGCAGAGGGCCACGTGGAACTTCAAGAAGACCTAACAACCCTAGTGGGATGATGACGAGACACTGTGTCCTGGAACGGTTGCAGTGGATTTGGGAAGGGGGGGTGTTTGTTACTGTGTCATTTTTTTTTCCCAGCGTGGTAAGTGCACTGTAAAAATGTGTGATGTCTGCAAAACCAGTTGTTCCTTAAAACAGTTTGACACCTAAGTTCATTCTTAGAAGGTGTTCACATGGCATATACCTGTGCGCACCACGGTAGGTGGTGTTAGGAGTGTGCACTGGCCAGCATGTACTTCTAACAGCGCTCTGGTCCGGCCCGGCCCGGTCCGGCTCCATCACACACTGATGAGCGCTTCATTGTAACCAATGCTCTGCAGCACCGGATGATGAATCCACACAACTCCAGGCACGTTTAGGGAGGTGAGAGGCACCAAGTGTCACATCAGACCGTTTGTAGCCATTTACATCAGTGTGGTCTGCGTGCTAGACGACCGGCAAGGGGACTTGGCCTGGCTGACGCACAGCACTCTCCTTGATGTCTCCAGCATCGTTGGCGCCATCATTTCTGCTCAGAGTGAATCAACTTTCATCACTGAGGAGCACTGGGTCCTCGTCCAGCGTAGATGCCCCCGGACCCATGCAAGGCGATCATTATCAATTTTTATTATTATTATTTATTTTAGAGCACGATTAGTTCCAGGGCGCTGTTCATTCAAGGGGGGTTCCATATATAACATATGTCAAACAAGTACAATGATGATGGTAAATGATCAACAACTGGAACAGAGGGAGAGAGGACCCTGCCCACGAGGGCTTACAATCCTTTAAAAAATATTGCAGTTTTCACTTTGACCACCAGGTCTGACACTTCCTGTTCTGTAGAGATCACTTCTCCGCAGTCTCCTCGTGATCAGCACAGGCAGGATTACACTGAAAGGGTCACCATGTGTATAGATAACACAGGATCCACCAGTCACATTAGGAGATGTCACAGCTCCCCCTCTTCCCCTCTCTGCACACTGACTTATTCCCAGGTTCCTGAAAATGCCCAGAAAACTCACCTATAGAAGTCAAGGGGTCGCTCCTGTTCACAGGCTCCTATGCCCATGAAGCTGCTGTAAAGCATCTCTCTAAATACTGTTAGAGCGGGAAAGGCAAGATGGCCGCCCCCATAATCCTATACAGGAAGCAGAAATTTAAAAAAAATCTATAATATAAAAATATATTGGTGACATTCCCTTAAAGAGCTGACCGACTACTTGTTAGGTAAATTTTCCTTAGTAACCCCAATGAAAGCTTGTCCTTACAGTGCATGTCCACAGCAATTTTTTTTTTTTTTTTTTTTGGGGGGGGGGGGGGGAGTGGGGAAAAATCTTCAGCACCCAATTGTTAGCTGGATATCAATAGATAAATATTTGACACTCTACAGACTGCATTTTTTGTAGCCATTTTTTTGGTTCTTTAATTCACTTTGGCTGAATTTTTTTCAGACAGTTTATACCATTTTCCTCCCTTTAGACATCCTTTGCTTGTTTTGTTTTTCTGCATTAAAAAAACATGTTGCGTTTTTTTTTTTGCTTTGTTTTATAGCATTTTTTTTTAGCATTTTTACATATTGAAAATCATGTGATGGGTCAGATAATAGAGAAAATGTCCCAACACAAAAAAGTGCATCAAAGGCACTTGTACATATACACACATTTTTGCAAAAAATGTTAGAAAAGCTGCATAAAAAAAACAAAACACATGAGACCTAAGGAAAAAAAGATTTATTTTTTTGGGCAAGAGTGGAGTGAAAATATAAGTGTATTGATACACTGTGTATTGCAGTATTTACTTGACTAGGACTGAACTGCAATACCATACATCCCCCATAGAAAAGAGTGACGCTGTTTCTGGGGTAAAAAAAATGCCCCTTTTAACATGGGCAGACAGTGACAGCAGGTCTTCATAAGTAATAACCTTAATGTAGCATCATTTCTACTATGGGAAAATTAGCAGTTATGGATAGTTATCAGGAATCCATAGAGTGACCATTACATTATCACAAGCAAAAATGGCTGGTCTGGAAAAAGACCTTTTACTTTTAGGTACAGCGACTAAAATATGCATTGGTTAATTACTGCAAGGACTCATTGATGGCTGCAAAGCAGGTAAAGTACATGCAAAGATCGAACTTAGTATATGCAAAATGCAAATAGATTGCACTTAGTATATGCAAAATGCAAATAGATTGCACTTGGTATATGCAAAATGCAAATGGATTACACTTAGTATATGCAAAATGCATTAGATTACACTTGGTATATGCAAAATGCATTAGATTACACTTGGTATATGCAAAATGCATTAGATTACACTTGGTATATGCAAAAATATAAGGTTTCTTCCATTGCACAGTTGATTATGGTATCTGGACTGTTCATGGTTAACCCAGTCCATATGACCGGGCGCTCCCGCCTCATGTTGTGGTTTTCACCACTGGTAAGCTGGTCCTCTGTACTGAAAAGGTTAAAGGGTTTTGTAGACAATAACAGATTGTCCCTATGGGCGATATCCCGGCTTTCCCTCATTTTACCACAAATTCCACCCTCTCCATTGACCTTTACAGAGATTCCCTGAGCCAGGAGGATGCGCTTGTCACTCACTCAGTTCCCATTCTTACCCTGTAAGGGATCCTGTCTTCTGGCTCGATAGAGGTTAAATGAACCAAGACTTAGAAATATGTAGGGCAATGTAAGTGGGAACTTCCATAGGAATAGATGAAGCCAGGAGACTTACTGATTAATTAACTCCTTAAAGGGACACTTCCATCAGAAAGGAGAATTTTTGTTAAAACCCGTATTCCTGAAAAACTATTTTTAATGCAGTCTTATGCAGTAAAAATTGTATTTCTATAGCTCTGAGGAAAAACTTTTTTGCATGGCAGGAGAGGCTAATTTCACTTTCATTATGCTGCTTATCTCTATGTAGTCTATTTTCAAATAGTAGGTAATGTCATAATGATCACTCTATTGTTCTCTCCACAGGGATAGATAAGATTATACTAGACCACAAGCAATGCATGAAAGAAAAATAGGGTCATCTCTTTCTGCACTGGAGAAGGTGGGATTTCCTGACACTTATCAGGTTATTGCTAATAATATTTATACTTCTTGGACCAGAAAAAAGGAGCTTCAAGCAATCCTCTCACTGCTGTGCCCACAGAAGGAAGTCAGGGAGAGTAATGTACATAGGGGAACTTTAAAAAATTATATGAAAAAAAAAAATCCAACCACTCAATTAAAAATTCCATACAAAGTCTATATTGCTCTCATTGTAAAAAGAAATATTTTGAAAGTAGGCCCTTTAAAACTTTTGGTTCTTAAAGGGTTTGCTCACACAAGATTGCTGCTTTTAATTTTTAAAGTTCTTGCAAAAAACAAGTCACTTTGCAATATGTGTCCATTATCCCGTGTCCTACCTATTTCCCAAAAATATCCCCTCTTGTATGGGCTGCCCTCAGCTCCTCAAGGTTGCTATAGCTTCAGACCCGTTCAATCTCTCATGATAGGCTGCTAGCATTGGCTGCGCTAGCTACAGACCTGTTCAATCTCTCATGATAGGCTGCCAACACTGGTTGCTATAGCTACAGACATGGCTTCTACTGCAGCCTAGTGGAAGCCAGTAAACACACCCCTGAATTCAAAATGAAACCAAGAAAACAGGACTGAGATAAGATGATTCAATGTAGTGAGACAACCCCTTTAATAGCCACACAGACGTTGGGGATTTGGAGAATGTTTAGGATGTGACCACTATAAGATTCTGTTTGCATATTGATTTTTTTGCTCCTTCAGTCAGGTATATATCGGAAGTATTCCCTGGGTTCACAAGTATCTGGAATTGAAACCTGCAGCTAAAAAGACATGGGGTCGTCTCCTCTCACCATTTCCTACCTCTTTCCATATGCTCTATTCTACTGGATATTACAGACAGGGGTCACCTGCTTGGGAACTCTGTCCCAATTAGGGATAGTAACATTCGTTCTGCTGAACTCCGACACATGGAATTCTGCATTTCCCCAGCAGTGACCGTTGTAAGGAAAATGCACAGCCAGTGTCTTCTCCTGGCAAAATCAGCTGATCGCCATGGCAGATCTCCTATTAGAGAGCACTAACCCTTTAAAGCATGAGTGTCAAACTGATTGCTCACAGAGCCACATCAGCATTATGGTTGCTGTAAGACCTGATAGATGTAACTGTCCCTTAACATACAGTTAAATAACCTGAGACACAATATGCACTAAGTGGAAGTGTCCCAGTAGGCTTTCTATGGTGTATGTATCACTGGTAAAGAAGTTCATATTGTTCCACCAAGATTTTATGGTGCCACATAGTCAGCAAAAGGCAAAGATGCCCTTTATGGTTGTATAGTAGCCAACCGCTTCCTACCGTGGAGGGTGGTCAGGTTCCTCGGGTAGGGCTGTCCCAACGTTCCCTCGCCCAGAGCGTAGGAGGTGCTGGATGGAGCTCAGAATCCAAGATGGTGCCTGCGCCCCGTGCTGGTGCTGTTGCCTCTTCCGAGAAATGCCCCTTTTGGTTTCGACTTTGCCCAAAACCCCATTTTATGGGCGCAGTAGGACGGGGCTGCGCCAAAAGCCCTGGGCCTTTTCACCCCGACATCAGAGGGCATTTTTTTAAAAACCCTCCCGTACGCCGTAGCAGGGCATTAGAGGCCCGGGGGCCCCCTTTGTTTTTTTGGCCGGGTTTTCGGGGGGGTGGGGGAGGTGGGACGCCTTAACCGTATAAAGCTTTAGTTTTTAAAAACTCCCGGGACGGCAATTCCAGGTCATTACTGCTGGAACAGGTAGAGCATTTTCAGCTCTCTGTTTTTAAAAAAAACATCTCCTGCTCCATTCAGTGCAATTAGAAGAGTGGGGAATCCCGGACCCGTTTGCAAATCATCTACAAAACCCACCCAGATACCTAACCAGGAAGAGACCATATATAGAATCTAAAAACTGCTTGGGGTTTTTATTTGAAACAACATGGTGGAAAACCCTTTTAAAGTGTTTAAAAACCTTTTCCAGTTTCATCCCGTCTTTTTTACACATTTTCTAAAAAGTTTTTTCCCTTCAAGGCCTGGTTCACATCTGCAGTGGGGGTTTCGGTCCGGGAAACCTCAGTAGAAAAGGGGGAAATTTGGGAAACTGTTTTAGAAAAAACCCCAAATGGTGTTCGATGAACCCCATTGACTAAAATGGGGTTCATCGGGCTCCCACTGTAGTTTTACCAGTTTATTGTTTTACCAGAAAAAGTAGCCCAGCATGCTCCACTATTTATTCCGTAAACCCCTTAGGGGAATTTTAACCCTTTTAAAGGGCCATAGAATGTAAAAGAGTCCCTGAGCACCCTTTTCCTTAAAAGGGGGGTTGTCTCGCCCCCTTGTTTTTTAAAAACCCAAAGCAGAAGCTTTTTTTTCAGGATCCTGTCACTTCCGGTGGCTGGGGGTAATTAGCATATGAGCTCAGTGTATTAAAAATTTTGTAATTAGTTTTAGACTAGATAAATCTCCCTGCAAAGAGAAGTTCAGGGGGAAAAGTAAACAGTAATAATTTGTTCTTTTGTCTGAAAGATCAGGTAACCCCAAAAAGGGGCTCTCAGGCTGCCTGCAGTTCTGGCAGACACCTGTGTGATGATTTTCACCCCCTGCTTTTAACGATAAGACAAACAGCGGGGAGGGGGGAAAAAAAGCAAACAGGCTGGAAAACAAAGGAAAAACCCCTTAGTGCACTGGGAAGGTGAAAAAAAAAAATTTGTAGCTCCTAAACCCAAAAACTTTTGAAAAAAGCAAAAATTTTTGGGGAAAAATATCTTCATTTAGTGTTCCCTCCATGTGGAAAGCTAATCTTTGTAGTGAGACAACGCCTTTAAGAAGAAAAGATTTGTCAGTCACCAGGCTTTGTTTGCCATTATTTAATGGGTAAAGCCCCCGTGACACCTGCAGTGCCAGTGTAATCTCCTTCATTGAAGCAAATTTTGCCAATTAGCCCTTGGAGAAGCAGTTTGCTTAGCTTTTTCTCCTTGCACGGTGGATGTTTACACAATACGCACAATGAAAGGGGGATGCGCAAAACACAAACTGTCTGTGTGTTTTAGTTTTGGGTGTTTTGTGTTTGCTGTCTTTTTGGGGCATACTAGTGCATTTTAAAAAAAAAAGAATATGAATTTAAAAAAATTTTAGAAATCAATATTTAAGTCAAATAGAAAAAACCCATATTTTTGTATAGAATCATTTTCAGTATGAATTACTTTTAAAGGGTTTAAAAGGGGTTTTTTTTCTTTCATTTATTTGGAGGCCCCCTTTTATATGGTCCGAAGCAGAGCTTATGAAATGGAAAGGGGGGTGTTTTCCCCCCAGCAGGGAGTGTTTTTTCTTGCAGGGGACGCCCAAAGTGTGCAGTGAGAAATTTTTTTCTGGGGTGAGCAAAAGGGGGTTTAAGGGGGAGGTTCTAAACTGTCGGGGCCCAAGGGCTCTTTTGGGAAATGAAAAAATTTTTTTGTAACTAAAAGTTTTATTTTTACCCTTTTTTTTCTCTCTAAATACTTTGTAATTAACAAAATTCAGGAAAATCTGGGAAAGAGGGGGATTTTTTTTTTTTTCTCTCTAAAACTCGGGGATATATCCTTTCAGATTATTAAAAACCCCTGGTCCCCCAAAATTGGGAGAACAAAAATTTTTAAGCACTTTTTTATCTCCGTTTTGTGGGTTTTTCATGGGGAACTGTTTAAATACCCCTCTTCTGCTGGGCCCCCGGAAAATAAAGTTGCTGTCAGTGAACCCGCGCAAAAACCCCCCAAGCATACGTCCTACTACCACTGCTTGGGTGTATATTAACTTTCTCGCTTTCTCTACATGCTTTGTAAATAGAAAAGGGCATTTTCCCTTAAAGGGCTCTGGGGGAAAATGGGTGATTTTTTTTTTTCTCTCTCACACAGTGATTTATCCTTGGGAGATTTTTTACACCCCCTAAAACCCTACAGATTGCAGAACAAAAATTTTACGTTTATCTGTTTGGTTTACATGGGGACTGCACAAGATCTCCTCATGCGGAGGACCTTGTTGTGTCAGTTTAAAAAACCAAACCCGCAGCTACGTTGCCAAACCTTCCCCTGCTTGCTGCCCGGGAACAAGCAAACCCCGCAACCCTACGTCGCAACTCAATGCTTGTGGGAGTGAACAATGAAACCCCCCTTTCATTTGTCGCAATTCCATGCTTGTGCCAAATGGGAAAAATGGGAAACCCCCGCATGATTTTGTCGCCCCAAATAAACCACTGCCTCTGGGGTTGCCCCGGGGGAACAGCGCAAACCCGCATTTAATTTCGTCGCAAAAATACCCCCTGCTTGCTGGCCCGTGAACCCGGCCCAAAACCCCCCAAGCTTTCGTCGCAACTACCACTGCTTCTCCGGGAAAAGGAATGTTTAATTTAAATAACGCTTTGCCAATGAAATGCAAAGGGGAGAATTTGAATTCCACTGGGGGCCCCGTGAAAAAAAAACCCCCGATAAGGGAAAGGCCCCCGGGGAAAACAAGGGGCAGTTGCTTGGGGTACCAAGCCAAAGTTTCTTGTTTTACTGTTCCCCTTATTCTGAAACCAATTTTAAAGTTCCAACCCCTTTTAAAAAAAAAAAAAACAAAAAAAAAAAAAAAAAAAAAAAAAAAAAAAAAAATACAAACATTTGTTAAAACAAATTCTTTTTTACCCCCCCTTTTTCGGAAAAATTTAAAATTGGGGGGAAACCCCTTTTTAAAATTTCAGTGTGGTTTTAAAAAATTTCCCGGAGGACCCTTTTAATTTTTTAATGATATTTTTTTGAGAGGGAATAGTACATAACGATCATTTAAAATTTTAGTAGTAATCATTTTGGAAATCCAAAGGGTTCACTTACTTTTTCTTGCAACAGCATAAATATGGTTGCAAAATCTGAAGGGAAACTTTTTAGGGCTTTAAGGTCTGGTTCTTGGTGGGTGTTCTGACCTTAGAGGGTAATGCTGTATAATTGAGAATACTGGTGGACATGAGCCAAGGGGGGGGGCAGTGATCCGCACACGCTAATGAGCGTTTATAACGATGGGAAAACGATCGTGTACAACGACGGACCACAATTCACCTGTGACCTATACAGATGACTATCAGTCACTATCTAGTAGATCAGGCCTGTGGGCCTGGCAGACAAGAGGCATCTGCTATGGGTCATTAACCTTGTGATTCTGGGACTATCGGGTCTCGCTCCGCTGCCCCAGCCCTGCCAGAACCAGTAACCACAGTCCGGGCGTGGGTCACATTGGAGAATCAAGCCTTCTTCTGATATCTTATAGTAAACAATAGTGGAGGACTGGGGCTGAGCAGAGAAATATCCCTTAACCTGCTGTATTATTATACTGTGGTTTTCGTCCAAGACACCATTGTTTAAGGCTATGTTCACATCTCTTTTGGAGGCTCCATTGCAGGTTCCTTCAATAAACGGCATTATTTTTCCTGCCAAAATGTCGAACACCGTGCAGGCCTAATTAATATAAATGGTTTGGGGTTTTTCAAGGGTTTTGAAAGGGGTTCATCCATAGAGGCGTTGTGGCTTCTTACATACATGGACTATAAATGGTGGGTTCCTCAGCCTCTTGAGGTGTTCATCATGTAGAGCATTGTGGCTTCTTACATACATGGATAATAAATGGTGGGTTCCCCCCAGCCTCTTTTTTTTTTTTTTGGTGGTCTTATGTAGGGGGCATCGTGGCTTCTTACCCTACCCTGGATAATTTAAAAGGGGGCTTTTCCCCCTGCCTCTTGAGGTGTTCATCAAGGAGGGGCATTGTGGCTTTTTTTAAATTTTCATGGACCCATAAATGGTGGGTTCCTAGCCTCTTTTAGGTGGGTTTATCATGTTTGAGCCCTCGTGGCTTCTTAAATACATGGATAATAAATGGTGGGTTCCTTGGCCTCTTGAGGTGTTCATCATGTAGAGCATTGTGGCTTCTTTTCATACAAAGGGTAAAAAATTTGGGGGGCCCTTTCCCCTGCCTCTTTAGGTGTTTAAAAATGTTTGAGCATTGTGGCTTCTACTACATTTGGGCTTTAAAAAGGTGGGTTCCTCAGCCCCTTGAGGGGTTCCTTAAAGTAGAGCAAATTTTGGTTTTTCCCTTTAATTTCAAAGGATAAATAAAAGGTGGGTTTCCCGGGGCCCCTTGAGGGGTTCATTTATGTAGAGCTTTTTTTTTGGGGGGGCCCTTTTTACATACATGGATAATTTTAAATTTGGGGGCTTCCCCTGCCCCCTTGAAGGGGGGTTCTTTATGTAGAGCATTGTGGCTTCTCACATAATAGAAGTTATAATGTAAGTGTGAACAGTCTTATCTGATATTATTTTAGCTTTGGATCAGGCAATACCATACAGTCAGTATGAAAAGAGGTGCCATGGAGGGAGCTATATATTTTTTTATAATGGGTGAGGTTTGGGTGTGTCAATAAATGGGCTATGTTGCCCAAAAAATTGGGGTGCTGTAATTACCAGGTTTACAAAAATGGAGTTTTAATGGCTGACCCTTTAAATTTTCCCAAAAAAAAAGCACCTTTTTAAAGGTTTTTCAGGAACGGGGAAAACTCTGACATAAAGACAAAGACTTGTGATGCTCAGATCTCTATTGAAGTTTTTTAAAAACAACCGGAAGTGCCATTTCATTCTGTTAGTGTTTGGAGAGTGCCTGGACCCCCCTTTGCCCGGGGGCTTGGGGCCCAAATGTGCTTGAAAGGTTTTGGGCCCCAAATATATGCTTAAAGGAAAGTTGGGTTTTGGGCCCCAGTATGATGCTCTGGAAAGTGCCTGGACCCCAGTATGGCGCACTGGAAAGTGCCTGGACCCCAGTATGGCGCACTGGAAAGTGCCTGGACCCCCAAACAAAATTGGGAATTAAAGGGCCTGGAAAAGTGCCCCGGACCCCAGTATGGCCCCTTCCCGGAATTGGGGCCTGGGAAAACCCCCCAAATATGGTTTCATGGAAAGTGCCTGGACCCCAGTATGGTGCTCTGGAAAGTGCCTGGGCTCAATTAGGGTTCTCTGGAAAGTAAAAGGAAACCCCAAAAATTTTGCTTCACTAAGTGGTGGGCCCCAAATTGGTGTTCAAAGAGTGGGCCCCGCGCCCCCGTTTGGGGGATTTCCAAAAGGGGGTCTAGGTCCCGTATGCTGTTTGGAGAGAGGGTTTTTCCCCCTACATGATGCTTGAAAAGCCCTGCTCCTTGTTTGGGTTTTTGAAAAGCCCCTTGTGGCCTTTTGCAACCCCTATAAAGTACTTGGGCACCTGTATGGTGTTTTCTATGGAGAGAACATTATTCCCTGTCTGGTGCTCTGGCGTGCCAGCTACAAGAGTGCTTGGGCCCCTCTGTTATAGTGACTGGGGATGTCAGGCCCCCCTTCAAAAATTTAAAATTTCTGGGTTTACCCTATTATAAAAAAACCCTTTTCAAATTTTTTTCACCAAAATTCTCCCCTTTGTGAAACCATAATTCCCCCTTGTTTTATCCTTAAAGGGGTGTCTCATACATTTAAACCTTTGTACCTCTGTCCTGTTTTTTTTGGTTTTCACTTTGAATTTTTAGGGGGGGTGTTTACTGGCTTTACTAGGCTGCAGTAGGGAAACCCAAAAGGGCTGTTGCTATGCAACCAGTGCTAGCAGGGGGTTTTAGGGAAGTTGAACAGGGTTGTAGCTATAGCAAAAACCCCCAGGGGTGTGCAGGGCCCCCCCAAGAGGGGGATATTTTTGGAATTGGGAAAGGGCCCCTTTTTAATGGACACATATTGCAAAAATCTTTTTTTCATAAAAAAACAAACATTGTATTTAGGGCAACCCCTTTAAAAACTACCCTTTCCCAAAAATATATGGAAAAGGGCCCTTTTTAGACCCTGTCCACATGGAGTAGTCTGAAATATGTAATGTGATGCCAGGCAGCATATATAATCTCTCCAATGACTCCACAGCGGCCGCATTATCGGCATGGACAGCGGCAGCCATATAACACGTCCATCAGTCCACGTCGTTAGTGTCCAGCTCCTGTCTCGTCTCCTGTAAGGAAGATATTGTATGGAGTGAAGGCTTGTCGGAGGTGACAAAGCGCAGGCTATATGAGCTGTGATATACAATAAGCCGATCACCTCTACTGTAGGTAATGAGAGAGAAACTTCCCACAGTCTCACAGCTAATACAGCGTGACTGCCATTATCACATATTCCTGGTTTAAAGACTTTTTCTGCTGGTTATATTTTTTGACATATGTCTTAGACACATTAGAACATTATAATATGAGGCTTGGGGGGACTGTGGTTCATTTTAACAATCCAGAGCGGGGCCGGACGTTGGCGCAGCCCTGGAGGTAGGCCCCACATGACCTGGCGCGCCGACTCCTGGCAGAAGTAAGGGAAAGTTGGCGCGCGGCGCGTGCGTGGGGGTGACGTGCGGTGGGGGGGGGGGTTTAAATTTAATCAGCCCGCGGGGAACAATCCGGCGCGAGAGACAATTGAGTGAGTCCCCCCCCCTCCCTTTTTGTTGGGGCAAGAGGTGCTGGGTTTGGGGGAAGGGTTTGAGGGGGGGTTGTGTGTAGTTACTTTGGGGTTTACTGGTGTGGTGGCTGGCGGGATGGGGGTCCTTGGGTCAGTGAAATTGGTGGGGGAGTCGGGTTTTGGCTTGGCCCCAAATTGGGAATTGACTTTTCTGGCGAAGGTTTTGGGGTGCGGGGACATGGCCTTGGGCGGGGGGAAACAGGGGTGAGCCACTGAGGTGGTTTGGTGCCCTTGGGCTTGGTGTGATGGTGGGGTAAGTACTGTTTGGAGAACGGTCGCCAGTTTTGGTCGGGGGTTATGGAAACTCCAAGGACCTCAGCCCAAGTGTTAATGGGAAAGGTTGTTTAGAGAAAGGTGGTTATGAGTGTCGAAGGGTATGAGGGCTATCTCTTGTTTTCTAATGTTTGGTTTTTTAATGTTATGTTAATAAAATGGCTGCTGTGGCCATCATCCAATCTATGTCTCAGAGTCATTATTGGGGAGACATGGTGGGTGAGATGGTCCGGCAGGGATAGACGCTGCACAGGGTCATGTCTTGTTCTAAACAGACTCTTGTTATGAGGCCAAGTCTGGTATTTAAGGGGTTGTCTCACTACAAAATTAGCTTATACATGTAGGGACGGGTAATTGAAGACTTTTTCCAATTATATTGCTTTATTTTTTTCGGCTTTGTTGAGCAACACAGGTTTCTCTGGTTACAGTCCTGCTCTCCCCTCTCCTCTCTGATAGCAGGGATGATGACAGGTCGGACTGCCCACAGCTTGTGAACAGTGTGTTATCTCAAACAAGTAATTTGTCTCCTTTTGCTTGTTTACTTTAAGCTCTGTAGTTCTCTTCACTTAAAGGGGTTGTCCCGCTTTGTGAAATCCTCTTTGCTGGCTGCTCGCAACTCGGCTATAGTCAGCACTTTTATAGAAGGGAATGAGGAGGACGCCGCTGGCACTGCCCTCCTCAGTCACATTCATGGCCAGATTGCAGCAGGCCACCAGTGAAGAAGGTTTCCTGAAGTGAGATATCATCTCCTGCTCTCATGTCAGTGCTTTTAGACAAGCTGTGAATAGATCTGATATGCTTATCATTACTATACAAGCAGCCACAGCCTGATGTCCACTTTCCTCTTGTCTTTCCTCTTGTCTTTCCTCTCCTCTCTTTCTTCTCCTTTCTTTTCCTCTCCTTTCCTCTCCTCTCTTTCCTCTCCTCTTTCCTCTCATCCTCTCCTCCCCTCCTCTGTCCTCTCCCTTCCTCTGTCCTCTCCCTCCTTTTCTCTCCTTTCCTCCCTCCTTTCCTCCTTTTCTCTCCTCTCCTCTCCTCTCTCCTCGCCTCCTTTTCTCTCCTTTCCTCACTCCTCTCCTCTCCTTTCCTCTCCTTTCCTTTCCTCTCTCCTCTCCTCTCTTTCCACTCCTCTCTTTCCTCTCCCTTCCTATTTCCTCCCCTCTCTTTCCTCTTTACTTCACCTACTGCATGCAGAAAGGAGAAAACCAAAATAAAAAATGAAAAAATTTACAAAAAATACAAAAGGTAAAAACAAAAAACACTCCTGTGTGAACCCAGAATTTCCTTTCATTCCTACCATGAGTCTTTGAACCGTGCACACACATTACCAATACGATACTACCCCAGAGATTTTACGGCAGGTAGGAAATAGCAGGTTTTTGCACTTCTTCCATCAGGTCTGATGTCAACCAGTGAGCGATTTGTAGTGCGTTACCCAGACATACTGACGCACATTATAACCCTGCTGCACATAATAACCCACACTCACAGCTCTGTCACCGCCGCTCAGTGCAGCCCTGCAGAGAAAGACATGAGCCCAATGTGACAGGTCCCCTCTCTCCTGTGATCGGGATAAATGATAGCACCAAGCTGGGGGGGATGAAGGGACACGGCTGTTTGAGTCTGACACAACCAATCCATCCAGCGAGAGGAAAGGGCGAGAGAAAGCGGGAGGGAGAGGGACGAAGGGAGAGCGAGAGGTAAAGGAGGAGAGGAGGAAGACTTGGAGGAGAACACGCAGCGAGAGATGTAATAAAAAAGATATTACACAATAGGGATCATAATAGGGATCTAGGGCACCAAAATCTGCCTTCATTATAATGATCCTGAGGAATTGTACTGCTCTGGAAAGCTTTGAGTTGGTGCCAAAAAGTTCTGGAACTTTTAAGTTAGGACAGGCTACTGCAATGACATCACTGGGGAACACTCATTTTGGGTCGTTAAAAGTTGGAACCGTTTTTGAGTATGTTTGGGGCCGATTCTGAAGATGAAACCCGTTTTCCCCTATCGGCTTTAGTTTTGGAGATCCAGTTTTACCACCTTAACAAATGTCTGCTGCTGAAAGTAGCGGTCACTCAATACTGTACTAAAGAAATGTTGGGAATTAATGGCATATATTGTGGCTGTAGACTAATGAATATGATATTAGGAATTTTGCTTGAACAAATTCAATTCTATTCATCTGCACTACATATTTATACACTACCCGGTTTCCCTGAAAATAAGACACCCCCGAAAATAAGACCTAGTGCATTTTTTTTGATGCAATTTAGAGTTTGGCTGCTTATGCTGATGTTTGTGATGTAATCACTACAGTATATTAATACATGTGGATTTTTGTTCAACAATAAATGTGAATTCTTGTTCATGGAAAAATAAGACATCCCCTAAAAAGAAGTCTTAGCTCGTTTTTAGGAGCAAAAATTAATATAAGACACTGTCTTATTTTCGGGGAAACAATGGGCGACATGTATGAACGAGGCTTCACCAGATATCTGGCGTCTTTTCAGCCCGATATCAGACGCAGCCCCTTTCATACATGTTTAAATCTCCCGCACGCCGTTATCCAGCGCATTACAACGCGCCGCAGGCTCGGGGAGGCGGGGACCTAGAACCGTATGAAGCTACATATTTATAGCTTCGCTACGGCATTTCTAGGCGCATTACAGCTGGAACAGGTAAACCATTTTCAAAGTGCTTGACCTGAGCTGGAAGTGTCTCCCGAGTGCTAGAATGTGCCTGATTTATGACCCGCTGTAGACCGGGTACATAAATCAGGTGCATTCTAGACTAATATTATGCGCATGAAATTTGGTATTTAAACACCAAATTTCATACATGCCGCTCCAAGTAAATCAAAGAACAATGTAGAATCATGCAACCAACATCTCAGAAACTAGAGCTGCTAGAACAGAATGGATGGGATTTTTGGACTCGGCAGCTCTCAAATAACCAGAATAAGATCACAATTTCTAGGCAACAAATTTTTTTTTTGTACACTAGTGTTATTTATTTAATTTGGACGAATGGGTTAGACCAGTGTTTCTCAACTCCAGTCCTCAGGACCCACCAACAGGTCATGTTTTCAGGATCTCCCACAGAATGCACTGACAATAATGATATCACCTGTGAAGAATGCACTGACAGGTGATATCACCTGTGCAGAATGCACTGACAGTAATTATACCACCTGTGCAATGCTGAGAAAAACCTGAAAACTTGACCTGTTGGTGGCTCTTGAGGACTGGAGTTGAGAAACACTGAGTTAGATGATAGCGATATTATTTAGTCCAGAAAAATCTATCTACTGTATCTCCTGTCTATATAATATCTATCTATTATCTATCTATTCATCTACAGTGGTGGCCAAAAGTATTGGCACCCCTGAAATTCTGTCAGACAATACTCAGTTTCTTCCTGAAAATGATTGCAATCACAAATTCTTTGGTATTATCTTCATTTAATTTGTCTTCAATGGAAAACCACAAAAAGAATTGTCATAAAGCCAAATTGGATATAATTCCACCAAACATAAAAAGGGGGTGGACAAAAGTATTGGCACTGTTTGAAAAATCATGTGATTTTTCTCTAATTTGTGTAAAAAACAGCACCTGTAACTTACCTTGGCCCTAAAGGTTGCAAAACAAAAACACACTTGCAGCCAGTTGACAGGGATTAAAGTTGACTAAACCCCTTGTCCTTTTCCCTTTGGGGTGGACCACTTTGAGCATGGAAAAAAAAAGGGAAGCCAAAGAACTGTCTGGGGCTTAAAGAATCCAAATTGTGGGAAGCATGAGAAAACTTCAAGGGCTACAAGCCCCATCCCAAAAGGGACCTGAATTTTCCCTGTGTCACAGGTCATAAAGAAGTGTAAAGAAGCCTTTTTTGGCACTGTCTAACCTCCCCATGGCACTGTGGCTAACCTCCCAAAAGGCCCCCCCTTGGGGGCTAACCCCCTATTTTAAAACCCCCCCCCCAAAACGTGGCCCCCCGGGAACCTCCCTATGGCCTTGGCTAACCTCCCTAGGGCACTGTGCTAACCTCCCCATGCACGGGGCAAACCCCCTTTCCCTTCCCCCCATGGCACTGTGGCAAACCTCCCGGGCACTGTGGCTCCCCCCCCCATGGCAACCCCCCCCACCTGTGGCTGACCCCCCAGGGCATGGGGTTAACCCCCCCATGGCATGGGGCAACCTCCCTTTTGGCATGTGGCAAAAAACCTTCCCTTTTTGGGGCCCCGGATGTGGCTAACCCCCCCATGGCACTGTGGGCTAACCCCCCCCTTGGCCCCCCCCCTTTGTGGCTAACCTCCCAAACCCCCCCTAGGCACTGTGGGGAAAAAGTCCCCTCCTTTTAGGCACTGTGGCTAAACCTCCCAGGCACGTGGCTAACCTCCCTAGACCAACCCCCCAGCACTGGGCAACCCTCCCCATGGCACTGGGGCTAACCCCCTAGATGTGGACGGGGAAAAAAAAATTGACAGAGATTTCAACCAAGATTGTCGGATGGTGGATAAAGAACCTCTACTAAACCCAAAAAAAACAAGCTGCCCTGCTTTCGGGGGTTACAACTGTCACCCGTACTATCCGTCGGCGTCTGAATAAAAAAGGGACTGTAGGGTAGGATACCCGGGAAGACCCACTTTTTCCCCCCAGAAAAAAAAAGCCAGGTGGAGTTTGCCCAAACTTACCAGAAAGCCTAAAACGTTTTGGGGAAAGAATGTTCTCTGGTCGGATGAAACAAAATAAATTTTTTTGGGAAAAAAGGCTAAACATAAGTTTACGGGAAAAAAAAAAGGCATTCAAAAAAAAGAAAAAGGGGGCCCTACAGCCAAACCCATGGGGGGAGGTTCCCGATGTTTTTGGGGTTGCTTTGCTCCTCTGGCACTGGACGCTTGACCGTGTGCATGGCTTTTAATTGAAGCCTAAAAACCATTGTGGGCCCAGTGTGGGAAAACGGGTCTCCCTCAGAGGTAGGGGCTTCCCCAGGACAAAAGACCCAAAAAAAAACTTCAAAAAGCCCCCAGAAAATGGTTTGAGAGAAAAACATGGAGACTTCTAAAGTGGCAGCAATGAGTCCAGACCTAACCCTAAACACCTGTGGAGAGTCTCCAAAAAGGGGGTTTGGAAAGGGCCCCTTTTCCAATCCGGGACCGGAGCAGTTTGCCAAAGAAGAAGGTTTTAAAAATTCCAGGGGAAGCATTGTAAAAACTCATTGATGGTTACCGGGAAACGGTTGTTCCATTTTTTGGGGTAAAGGTTGTGCTTACCAAGCATTAGGCTGAGGGGGCCAAACTTTTTTTCCGGCCCATTTTTTACTTTTGGGTGAAATGATCATGATTTGATTTTTGTTCATTCTCTTTTGGTTTTTTCATTACAAGCAAAATAAAAAATATTAAAACCCAAAAATTTTTGATTGCAACATTTTCAGGAAAAACGAGTATTACTACAGAATTTCAGGGGTGCCAATTTCTTTTGGCCAACCATTATCTATCTCATATTATCTATCTATTCATTTTATCACTTTAACTACTATCTATAAACATTTTATAATTTCAAATTTTTTCACTTACTGGGGATGTGTGAAAGATATATTGATGCTTTCTGAAAAAACCTCACTAAAGCTGAGCTCACACGTAGCCGTCAATACGTCACAAAAAAAACGCACCAAAAAAGCTATCAAAACATCTCCTATTCTTTTTTTAATTATCCGATTTTTATTTTGAATTTGTAATTTCTAACAACCAAAAATTAAAGACAAAAATACAACCAGTGTTAAAGAAATGAACAAGAGTCACCTACAGATTGTAAGACATAGTAATAAATCACAAGGAATCCAACAAGAAATAATACAATAATACACAAAGCATGTATGTAGGGAGGTATAGAAACTGATTATCAAGTGCAGCAAGATATCAAGTATACCGTAATATGAAGGTCATCAAATCCGAGGTACAAGCTCTACAATCCCACTTAGAGCTATTTATATACTAAGGAAATACAGCCATTATAGGATTTACTTCAAGTATTTGCAGTCAGTCCATAAAGACCATTTGGACCTAATCTTTGTTCTGTTAGTTACTTCTTGGGTTGCCAAGGGAGTTGGCACTTTCCAGTAGAAGGTTATTACGGTTCTAGCCGCTACTAACATACAGAATATAACGGTGTGAAAAATAGGAGGTCATTTTTTTAAGCGAGATGTCAAAACATAAACTTTTCATTGTGGACGTCTATGATGTTTTAACGTATACATCAAGTCTATAGGGGTTAGTTAGCACATATTTGAGTCCATTTTTTATAAAAAAAAAAATACCTTTTACTGCTAAAAGGATGTTCTATCATCATGTGATGGATTCTGCTGAAAAACGTATACAATTGGCGCGTGCGAACATAGACCATTCCATTCGCAGATGTCGCCCATAGACTTCAATGCAAAAATAACCAGCATGAAAGCCTATACTTATTTTTGCACGATAGAAAAGCTTAGTACACTTCGCTTTTTTGAACCTGAATAAGAACGGTATATGGACGCAAAAGTCCAATGTAGTCAAAGGTATGCCCCTTCAACTCTGACCCATTATGGTCTGTGGATATGTCAAAGTGTACGTTTCAGTACTGTGTTTTGGTATCAAAACATGTATGTTTGACGCAAGCCATAAAAGTAGTGTGAACTGGCTCTTAGGTTGGGTTACTGAATGTGTTTTGTTGAATGCAGGTGGTTTTGTAATTAACTTCAGTGTAAGGCTATGTTCACACGGCTTAAAATGGGCCGTATTTTGGTCCGTAATTACGCGCCGAAGTGCGGCAATTACGGGCCGAAAACGGTCCATTCATTACAGTAATTCACAATTCTCATAGAGAACTATGGATTACGTCTCCTCTCCCCGCTCGGCGAATCCGCCGCAGGGGGAGATAATTGACATGTGAATTACTAGCGGCGTATACGCGCCGCTGGCAATTCAAGTCTATGGGCCGGCGAAGTGCCGGCCCCCGGCTCAGTCCCCCGCTCCCGCCCCGCCCCCGGTCACACGACGTAATTGCGGGGCGTAATTACGCCCTGCAAGTACACCGTGTGAACATGGCCTAAGGCTGCTTTCACACAGCGCAGTTCTGGTGCAGTTTTAACTGCGTTCCAATTAAACTGCCTTTATTACCAGCAGCTTCTTTCAGTTGTCTAAACTGTTTGGAAAGTAAGTAACCAATGACTGTGTGTGAAGTCTTGGGGATACAAACATACTAATTGATGACTCACTTTCCAAACAGTTTAGATAAGTGAAAGAAGCTGCTGGTAATAATACAGTTTAATTGGAGCGCAGTTAAAACTGCACCAAAACTGCGCTGTGTGAAAGCTCCTTAAAGTATCTGAAGTTAATTCCAAAACCAGCTGCATTGAACAAAAACGCATGCAGTAACGCAATTTGTGAACTCAGCTTTAGGCCATGTTCACACGGTGCATTTTTGATGTTTTTTTTGTGCAGGAATGTACAGCATTAATTGATGTGCCTTCCTGCACAAAAAACGCGTAAAAAATGCACCATGTTTAAGCACCCTTAGGGTGCGTTTTTGATGCGTTTTTTTGGATGCGTTTTTTGTACAGGAAGGCACAGCAATTAATTATATACATTGTTGCACAAAAAACGCATCCAAAAAAACGCATCAAAAATGCACCAAAAACGCACCGTGTGAAAGCACCCTCAGGGTATGTTCACGTATTTGCAGTGCATACTTCGACGCCCTACAACATGCACGAAGTACGCCCCGCAAATACGGTAAATTCTAGCACTTGTTGAGTGCTATGATTACCTGCCATTTTTTTGGGAAGTGAATGGGAGCAGGACCGAAGCGCTTTAGAAGTACACGCAGGCCAGCGTGAACTTCAGACAGCTGGCTTATCGCGGCACGCTATACGTGTGTTGGAACCGTTTTTGGATCCGAACAACGCATCACAAAGCGATGCGTCAATTGGATCCAAAACGCATCCAGCACATTGGTGCGTGTTTGGATGCGTTTTGTCAGCAGCAGGATAACACCCTATAGTTTATAATAGGGCTCCTGCTGCGTCTTTCGGACCAAGAATTGACGTCAATCCTTTGAACGGATCAGAAAGACGCATGTAAAACACGCATCGGAGATCACTCGTCTAAACGGTGTTGTGTGTTTTACATTGAAAGCAACATAAATCACACTGCACATTGTTAGATGCGAGTTTGGGTTCGTTTAGGGTCTGAAACATGGATCCAAACACGCATCTAAAGACGGATCCGAAATCGTATCCAACACGTCGTGTGAACATAACATAAAAGTGAGGTCACACGAGCAGCCGGCCCCATGTTGACGACACCAAACGCACACATTTAACCAGTATCACCAGCAGCCATTGATGATCGCATGCAGCCGGCCACTTGTGTGGCCTCACCCTAAGGGTATGTTCAAACGGCGTTTTTGGATCCGATTTTGGATTTGTGTTGGATCCGAAAATCGGATCCAAAAGCACTGCAGCAATCGGATCTAAAGCAGATCCAACATGTATCCAACATGCAGCTGTGTGTTTGGCTGCAGCAGGATCACACCCTATAGTTTATTATAGGGCTCCTGCTGCATCTTTAGGACCAAGAATTGACATCTCAATTCTTGGAATGGATCCGAAAGATAGATCCAAAAGACGCAATGAGACACACATCGGCGTCTCATATAAAAAGCAATGTAAAATCACACTGCTATTTGTGAGCTGCGTGTTTGGGTCCGTTTGGGGACCGGCAGACCGATCCAAACACGCAGCTCAAAAGCGTATGTTACATGGACGAAAAAACGGCGTGTGAACATACCCTCATTTACAAGTGCGTTTTAAACTGGATCTCGGTACCAGCTGCGGAAACCTGCACATTCATAACCACTGATAACGTGCCACACCTGTACTTGCAAAGCATTAATTATAAGCACCATATGTGGTGACTCGGGGTGCAGCAACTTTTATCTAATTATCTAGCATCCATAAATCATCACATAATCCATCATCATGATATACACTCACCGGCCACTTTATTAGGTACACCATGCTAGTAACGGGTTGGACCCCCTTTTGCCTTCAGAACTGCCTCAATTCTTCGTGGCATAGATTTCACAAGGTGTTGCAACGATGCTCAATTGGTAACAAGGGGCCCAAAGAGTGCCAAGAAAATATTCCCCACACCATGACACCACCACCACCAGCCTGAACCGTTGATACAAGGCAGGCTGGATCCATGCTTCATGTTGTTGACGCCAAATTCTGACCCTACCATCCGAATGTCGCAGCAGAAATCGAGACTCATCAGACCAGGCAACGTTTTTCCAATCTTCTACTGTCCAATTTCGATTAGCTTGGGCAAATTGGAGCCTCAGTTTCCTGTTCCTTAGCTGAAAGGAGTGGCACCCGTGTGGTCTTCTGCTGCTGTAGCCCATCTGCCTCAAAGTTGGCCGTACTGTGCGTTCAGAGATGCTCTTCTGCCTACCTTGGTTGTAACGGGTGGCTATTTGAGTCACTGTTGCCTTTTTCCCATCAGCTCCAACCAGTCTGCCCATTCTCCTTTGACCTCTGGCATCAACAAGGCATTTCCGCCCACAGGACTGCCGCTCACTGGATGTTTTTTCTTTTTCGGACCATTCTCTGTAAACCCTAGAGATGGTTGTGCGTGAAAATCCCAGGAGATCAGCATTTCTGAATAACTCAGACCAGCCCTTCTGGGCACCAACAACCATGCCACGTTTCAAAGGCACTCAAATCACCTTTCTTCCCCATACTGATGCTCGGTTTGAACTGCAGGAGATTGTCTTGACCATGTCTACATGCCTAAATGCACTGAGTTGCCGCCATGTGATTGGCTGATTAGAAATTAAGTGTTAACGAGCAGTTGGACAGGTGTACCTAATAAAGAGCCCGGTGAGTGTACATCGTCCACAAAGTGGAAAAGACTTGTCTCACCCTTTTCATAATAAAGCTGTCATGGCTCCGGCTCTCCTGGCTCCCATCAAACTTTTTATACCCTCCCCCCCCCCCCTCCACACACACCCACTAAAAAAGTTGCCATCAGCTGCTCATTTTTCCTGCAGTGCCCCCACAGGAAAAATATAGTACTACATATTGCCAAATGTACAAATGTAATGCAATACACGGATGAACCAGGCTTGCCAGAGCGACAGCTGCTTCTTGTTCTGACATCCATATGCCCTAATAAGCTATAAGTGTCACGTGTGGCCCCGGACCTGAGCAGAATTAACGTGCCTAACATTCATCAGTCTTGCTTCACTCTATCCATTTGAGTATGAGCTGCCTCCAACCTTTTGGCATGAAAGGGGTTAAGAGTCTAGGACCTGCTGTAAATGAGTGCTGGTAGCCATGTTCTTGTGTTTAAGGGTGAGCCTCAGTCTGAGCCAATTACATGAGCCCGGAGCTGTGTTTAATGGGGCAGCAGTGAGGTCCAGTGACAGTGACGCTGATCTGCGGTGACAGTGTCCTATGGCTGTCCCCAGGGTTATGTGAACTCTGCCGGCTTACTTATTTACTCATCTGCATGGGCTGGCAGCGGTGCCCGCTGGTGCGAGGCTCTGCCATGGCTTGCACTGTAAGCACACATCTTACTGGGAGGCAGGCTCTCTCTAGATAACATGATGATCTGGAGGGGGCTCCGAACACAGACAAACAGGGGACGTTGTGTTCGTGACTGCAATGCTATAGATTTCGAAAAATGCCCGGGCTAAGATGTTCCTAAGATCAGCAATGAAGGTTCTGTCCAGATCCTCCTGCCACAAAGGCAACATCAGATCCATTACATGGCTGACATCAGTGGCACCCAACAGTCCTCAGTGACAACAATGGGGTCCATCGGGTTTCCATCATCTTGTCCGTAATATAAATGAAAAAGAAAATTATGCTGCGCAGTTGTTTTTGACATTTTTGACAAAATCAGCAATGGAGGCTCCAAACACAGACAGGGTGCTTTGTGTTAGCGACTGCAATGCTATTGATTTCAGAAATGCCAGGGCTGAGATGTTCCTAAATAGAGGTTTTAGCACCTACAAAGAATGGAGAAGTCAGTCATTTTTATTGTAGGTACAGAATCTAAAAAAAATTAAAAATCCAGAAAAGTAAAATCTAAATAATCAATTTGCATTTTATTGCATGAAATAAGTATTTGATCATCAACCAACCTCGTAGAATTCTGGCTCTCACAGACCTGTCAGTTCTTCTTTAAGAAGCCCTCCTACTATGCACTCATTACCTGGATTAATTGCACCTGTTTGAATTCGTTACCTGTATAAAAGACACCTGTCCCCACACAATCACACTCCAACCTCTCCACCATGGCCAAGACTAAAGTGCTATCTAAGGACACCAGGGACAAAATTGTAGACCTGCACAAGGGTTGGATGAGCTACAGGACAGTAGGCAGCAGCTTGGTGAGAAGGCAATAACTGTTGGCGCAATTGATAGGAAATTGAAGAAATACAAGATGACTCGGTCGGGGGCTCCAAGCAAGATCTCGCCTCGTGGGGTAAGGATGATTCTGAGAAAAGTGAGGAATTGGCCCAGAACTACACAGGAGGATCTGGTCAATGACCTGAATAGAGCTTGGACCACAGTCTCACAGATTACCGTTATTAACACACTACACCGTCATGGATTAAAATCCTGCAGGACACACCTGCTCCCGCCAACACATGGCCAGGACCGTTTGATGCTCACCAATGACCATCTCAATGATCCAGAAGAAGCATGGGAGTCATGTGGTCAGATGAGACCAAAATGGAACTTTTTGGTATCAACTCCACCCACTGTGTTTGGAAGAAGAAGAAGGATGAGCACTACCCCAAGAACGGCCCCAACAGTGAAGCAAGGTGGTGAAAAAATCATACTTTGGGGACAGGACAACTGCACCATATTGAAAGGAGGATGGATGGGTTTATACGTCGCAAGATTTTGGCCAACAGCCTCCTTCCCTCAGTAAGAGCATTGAAGATGGGTTGTGGTTGGGTCTTCTAGCAGGACAATGACCTGAAACAGACAGCCAGGGCAACTAAGGACCAGCTCCATAAGAAGCATTTCAAGGTCAAGGAGTAGCCTAGCCAGTCTCTGGACCTGAACCCAATCGAAAATCTTTGGAGGGAGCGAAAACTCAATGTAGCCCAGTGACAGCCCCAAAACCTGAAAGATCTGGAGAAGATCTGTATGGAGGAGTGGGCCAAAATCCCTGCTGCAGTGTGTGCAAACTTGGTCAAGAACTACAGGAAACGTCTGACCTCTGTAATTGCAAACAAAGGTTTCTGTACCAAATATTAAGTTTTGTTTTTCTATTGCAATAAAATTTAAATGAATTATTTAGAAACCATACAATGTGATTTTCTGTATTTTTTTTTTTTTTAGATTCTGTCTCTCACAGTTGAAGGGAACCTACAATAAAAATTAAAGACCTCTCCATTCTTTGTAGGTGTAAAAACATTGCAGAATCGCCTGTGTATCAAATACTTATTTTCTCCACTGTAGAAATGTCTAATGCCCAGTTCACTTCTGCACTGGAGGTTCCATTCGGAGCCTCCATTACAGAGGAGGTGCCAGATCCATTACATGGCAGACCCAACAGACCCCCATACCCATCAGGATTCTGCCATCGTGTCCATCATGCAAACAGAAAAAAATTGTGCTGCATGCTGCGCTATGTTTTCTTTCATTTATGATGGAATCTGTGACGGAGGCTCTGAGCATTGTCTTTGCGACTGCAATGCTATTGATTTTAGAAGTGCCCGGGCTAAGATGTTTGTAAGATCAGCAATGAAGGTTGAACTGTCTAAAGCCCTGTTCACACCTGCATTGGAGGTTCCAGCAAGATCCTCCTGTGCAGAGGCAGCACCAGATCTGTACCATGAAGGACACCAATAAGACCCGAAAGACCCTCAGTAACAATAATGGGATCCATCAGGTTTCCATCACTTTGTCTGTATTTTATACAGAAAAAATAGTGCTGCACTATTTTTTTAAAATCGTTTTTGACTGAATCTGCGATGGAGGCTCCAGACACAGACAGGAGATCTTGTGCCAGCGACTGCAATGCTACTGATTTTGGAAATACCTGGGCTAAGATGTGCCGAAGATCAGCAATGAAGGTAGATCTGTTTTAAAGGGAATGTGTCATCAAAAAATGAGTCATTGTTTAAGTCCCATTTTTATTTTAAAGACATTTTGGAGGAATTTTTGGTTGTTTTTTTATTTTATTTTTCATATCACTTTCAATATTTTTTAATAATTCTTAGATGGGATTTGCCGAGAGACAAAGATTCTTATCTTTCAGCTTAGCCCAGGCAGAATGTCAACAAATCACCCTGAGTCATGAAGCTGCAGGGGAGAGAGGGAGAGGGGAGGGGGGGAGAGAGGAATCCAAGGGAGCGTCTCAAAACTTAAGTGAAATAATAAACAGTACAACAGTGGATTCAATACAGCAAGACACAGGCTCATACACTGCACTGTCAGGAGAAACCTTATCTGCTAAGAAGCTAATGTAATGTAAACAAATCACGGAGCTGACAGAGACGCACACAGACACACAAAGCCAGAGCACAGAGCCCTGCATAAGGGGATCCTGTGACATGTTCACTCAAATAATCAAACTATAACTTGTGAATTCTGTATACAAAAGAGAACACCTATTCTACACAGCAGCTTGAAAGCTTCTTCATCATATAAAGCAGGGATCTAATAACACTACAGCTAGTTATTCTGTATACAAAAGAAAACATATTGCTACCCGGTGCCTTAAAAGACCATTCATTCTGCCTGTCATCAGATAAGAAGTGATTCACGCAAGCGCCTGGGTCGTGACTAGGGGAAGCTTTGTGGTAACCAAGGGGGGTTGAGAAATGCTGTAGCTCTCAGAGTTTTTCACTTTTTTTAATCACATATATTTAGAAAAGTGATTAAATACCCATTTTGGAGGTTCCCACGTCAACATTACATGGTGGCAAAACCCCTTTAAGTCCTGCAGTTTTCACTTTGGCCACTAGGTCTTGCTTGCACTGCTTTAACAGCAGTCAGAGAGATGCTTAGCTTCATGCACATAGGAGATTTAGGACTGACTAAATCCCATTGACCTCTATGAGAGTTTTCAAGTCATGCTCTGTGACCTGGGAAGAAGTCACTGTGCAGGGAGGTGAAAGGGTGAACTGTGACATCTCCTCTTGTGACTGGTGGATCCTGTGTTATCTATTCACACTGGTGTCTCCTTTCAGTTTGACCCTCTTTGTGCTGATAATGAGCAGACACTGAAAATCTCCCTCTACAGAACAGGAAGTGTCAGACTATTATTAGGCCTAGTGGCCAAAGTGAAAACTGCAGGACTTAAGAATTATTAAAAATATTGAAAGTGATACGGAAAAATTATAAAAAATATAACCAAAAATTCTTAAAAAATGACACATTCCCTTTATGGCCCAGTTCACATTTGCTTTGGGGCAGGCTGGGAGTGGCCCACATGGAAATGGAAAACCTCAGTGGGTACTGAGCATGGCAGACCCGGAGTTTCTTGGGATATAGTGTAAGTTACTTTACAGTCTGAATGGATGCTGATTCTGGACATGGAATCCACGGCCAGCATCAGCATCCAAATACGCTGTTTGAACCAAACGTGGGGATATGATCACATGTATTTCGAGTTTTCAGAAAACGCACTCATTATAACACATACGGGTTTTTTTTAACTGCAAAAACTCTGCAGTTTTTCGTTGAAAGTCAATCAGCAAATATAAAATGCACTACAGACGCTGCTCTTTACTTTGTAATGTTTTTTGCAGATAAGGTGCGATATTTGAGTCCATATCAGTATTTTTTATCCATTTCTTTATCACCAGAAATAAGAATGTGTGTTGCGTGTATTTTTTGTAATGTTTTTCCACATTGCAAGTGATGTGATGTATCACATAGAATAATGTAGCAGAAAAAAATTTAAATACATGTGCCAGTATACCTATTTTTGTGTGCAAAAAAGGCTACAAAAAAACTGCATGACAAAATTACATTTTTGTATAGTTTTTATGGCAAAAACAAAATGAAATGTAAAATGTAGGTGTGAAGGGGTCCTTGAAGAAGTATTCTCACCAGGCTGTTTCACAGAGGCTGCTCTTCACAGTCAGCTTCAGGCTCCCACTTCGTGTTCAGGCTGTGGAAGGTTGTACAGCTTCAGGCTCCCACTTCCCATTCAGGCTGTGGGTGGTTCTACAGCTTCTGTTCCCAATTTCTGTTCAGGCTGTTGGTGGTTCTAGAGCTTCAGGCTCCCACTTCCTGTTCAGGCTGTGGGCGGCTCTACAGCTTCAGGCTCCCACTTCCTGTTCAGGCTGTGGGCGGTTCTATAGCTTCAGGCTCCCAGTTCCTGTTCAGGCTGCGGTCCGTTCAACAGCTTGGGCTCCCAGGCTGTGGGCAGTTCTACAGCAGGAACTGACGTTTCACCTCTTTAACTACAGGGCACAAAGCTACAGAGCTCTTAAGCATTAAAGTTTGTCAGTAAGAAACATAAACAAGCTCCTATTCTGCTGATAAGACACAGCAGGGAGTGACCTTAGGATGGTCATACAGGGCAGCTGGAGCAATGAGAGCACAGAGAACATGCTGTCGGACCTGCCCGCATCATGTTATAGAGCAGGAGGAGCTGAGCATATTGATAAATAATTTTGCAGGAAAAGATCTTGAATAATCCCTGCTAATTCTGGGTTAAGGAGTCCAGGAGGCAGTCTTATCAGTAATTGATGGCCTTTCTTGTATAAGTGTGCATATAGAGATAAATGTCAATCACTGATAAAAGCGCCCACTGGACTCTTTAACCAAGAATTAGCAGGGATTTATATGAATAAAATACAAGTTGTACTGAATCTTTTCCTACAAACTATTTATTGATCTGCTCCGCTCTTCCTGCTCTATAAAAAAAACATCCCCAGATCACATAGCAGGTTCAATGTGTCAGGTTCAGGGGTTGTCTCACTACATTGATTCATCTTACCTCAGTCCTGTTTTCTTGGTTTCATTTTGAATTCAGGGGTGTGTTTACTGGCTTCTACTAGGCTGCAGTAGAAGCCAGGTCTGTAGCTATAGCAACCAGTGCTGACAGTCTATCAGGAGAGATCAAACAGGTCTGTAGCTATAGCAACCAGTGCTGGCAGCGAATCAGGAGAGATCAAACAGGTCTGTAGCTATAGCGACCTGAGGAGCTGATGCACCCCATACAAGAGCTGATATCTAGGAATAGGTAGGACACTGGTAATGGACACATATTGCAAGGTGACTTGTTTTTGCAAGATCTTTAAAATAAAAAGCAGCAATCCTTGTAGCGAGACACCCCCTTTAAGTCAAACTGCAATACTAGACATAACCCATGGGCAGGTTTAGTTCTGTTTTTAGAAAAGAACAGCTCCTTCCCCTTTTTGCCAACATTCTGGAGTCTATGGAAGGGAGAAGCAGTTCAGTAATGGGACACCATAGCAGTCATGTGCCCTGCTTCTGTTTTAAGGACAAGGCATAGAGCTCGTGCCCTCTGTCACCTCTACCTCGTCTCATCTGCTGTAGGGGGCATTGGTGATAACGATTTTGGTCCATTCCCTCTGACCTTTGTTCATGTTGTGTATGTAGAAATGGGGGGCTGTATTAGATGTGGCCCTTTTACCCCTAGCAGATAACAGCTATACTGTGCATGTAAGCGTGGTTCACACAATGTTATGCCATCCTTTGGGGGCATCTGTCTGGGTACTGGTAAGATAGGTACTGCTGTGGTCAACTGGCTGGGAATTAGAGCCAATATAGCCGAAATAGGACTACATTTTCTCTATTGATTTCTATGGGGCCCAAGCAGTTACATCACAGTTTCCATCGGGAACCTTTTTTTATTTTACCCCAATGGTTACCCCAATAGATGGCTTAACACTGTGTGCACCTGCTGTTGCCTCTGTGGTAAGTTTGTCCTTACACCCTTTATGGGTGGTCCTCCATGGCCTGAAGGCTTGTTAGGCTCACAGCTGTCTCTTAAAGGGGTTTTGCCAAGAAGTAAGTTCCTCACCTAACAGGCTGATACTCCCCATTTTGAGGCTTGAAAAAGGGGCGTTGTGTTTAAAAATCAAGTACCTCCTCTGTGATGTCATCGCTCCACCTCCCATGCTTGATATTCAGTCTCTGTAGTTGAGCAAACATGTTATTTGGCTAATCCACAGGGGATAACTGTATTGTGCACAAGTTTCTCCGTATTATCTGCTCAGGAGAGAAGATAAGCTAAGCAGGCAGCGTCTTTCAGTTGTTCATGAACTGCTGCAGGGGGGGGGAGCGGGGGGCTGAGCAGGGAGCGTCTGCATGTTTACTCAGATAATTACATTACAACCAGTGGATTCTCTATACAAAAGACACAGGATCTTTCTCCCCAGTTCCTTCAAAGCTTTTTCATGTTCCCTGCCATCAGATAAGAAGTGTCTAATGTAAACTATCAGGAAACTAAGGGCATCTTAGTCAGGCTGTAGCTCTCAGAGGCTACACTTTTTAAATGACATATATTTAGAAAAGTGATTAAATACCCATTTTGACGGATCCCACCTCAACATTAGATCATAGCAAAACCCCTTTAAGTCTCGTATGTACATATACTCCTATATACTGACTCCTGCATGCTTATTTCACTAGAAAGAGAAAAATAATCTACTGCTCCTCATTTATCAATATGTAGGCACAGACATGCAGCATATGAGCCAGACCTAATATTGCCTGCACTCAGGAGATCAGTCTAAAAAGAGTCTGACGCCAGACACGTTTACCAAGCACAGCGCCAAACATGTGATAGAGGCTGTGCCTAGTATGGCAGTTCAGTGCCATTCACATCAATGGGATAGAGCTGCAGTACTGGGCACAGCCACTACTGAATGTATGGCGCTGTGCAACATAAGCAACTTCGCTTATTGGCAGAGGCAAACTTGGATTGGCCCACAGGGGAGCAGAAGGAACCACTGGTGGGCCCCTAGGAATGATGGGCCACTGAGAATAGTAGGCCTGTGGCTGATGTTCAGCTAGCAAGGCAGAGAAAGAGAGGCATAAAGCAAGAGGTATGTGTTGTATGTGCAGTAGCTATATAATGGTCCCCAAGAATGAACTCTACTGTGGGCCGCACGAGTCAACTCCACTGGTGGGCCACAAGAATTGACTCCACTGGTGGTCAACAAGAAATAACTCCAGTGCTGCGCACCGGGAATGAACTCCACTGGTGGGCCACATGAAATAACTCCTGTGCTGGGGCTCAAGAATTGACTCCACTGGTGGGCCTCTAGTAATAACTCCAGTGCTGCGCCCCGGGAATGAACTCCACTGGTGGGCCCTAAGAATCAACTCGACTGGTGGGCCCTAAGAATCAACTTCACTGGTGGGCCCCGAGAATGAACTCCACTGGAGGGCCAGAAGAATTGACTCCACTGGTGGGTCCCAAGAGTCAACCCCGCTGGTGGGCCGCACGAATTGACTCCACTGGTGGGCCCCAAGAAACAACTCCAGTAGTGGGCCCTAAGAATCAACTTCACTGGTGGGCCCCTAGAATCAACTTCACTGGTGAGCCCCAAGAATAAACTCCTCTGGTGGGCTCCAGGAAACCCAGTCAAACACTGGGAGGGATATCAAAAGTAGGACCCTCAGCAATAAGAAAATGGCCATTCATTTCACGGTGCCAGAAAACCCCTCTAACAAGGTATTTTGGTAGATTTATTCGGCTTGTAATAAATAACACATTTTCACAGTTACCGCTTTAATGGATCAGTTCACTAACAAATATTAAATATCAGTATCAACAAAGTACTTTTTAGTTGTGAGCAACATATGATAAATTTCTTTTTATACTACTTGTGACTTTAAGACCTCCTTGATATCGCCCGTCCCAACCCACATTCACCTATAGACAATAATGGTAACGCATTGAGTGATCTTCAGGTTTCATAGTCCCAAGTGTCCTTGAGAAAAGTTTCTATTCTTGAAGACGTTACCCAGTAAGAAGTTTTACATATAATACTGAGGAGGCCTCGAGAAGGTTAAAAAGATCTCTGAACAGGATGGTATGTAAAGAACAGCAAGCCCAATTAACAAAAATAAAACAGGACCTCCCAATAATGCTGGGTCATGCCACCACGCCACCCAAGACCAAGTGTTTCTTTGTCCTCTCTTCCCTTCCCTTATCAGATAGTATGGCAGCATAACCATTGGACACGTTCAAGTCTTTGCATAAGTTCACTTTGCCCGTGGCGATACATGGAAGTCTTCAACCTGTGCTTGGGCCTCTATCGTTAGGTCTATAGCAGCCACAGTGGCCACCAGGGGTGTATGTGCGCTCTTGCCTCTAAAGGCTAGTACTGTCATTAGGAAACAGTCTCTCCTGGGGAAAAAGGAACCATCTTCTGCACTCTTGCCAAGGAGTATGACACAGTGTTCTGCAAATCTGTCACAGTGAGGTGGCTGAATGTATTACTCTTGTAGAACAGGTAGCGCAGCTCTGCTGATCGTCTGCATATAAGGTCTTTTTAGTCTTTTAGGTGGAAAGCTTCATGGGTTAAGTGTGTGAAGATAACCATGGAAGCTTCGTTGACTTCAAATGTTCTCCATTTGCAGTCTGTTTCTTCCAAATCCAACACCTCCCCCCTCTTCCTGAAGAGCTATGTGCGTCTGGGCGATCCCAGTGCTCCCCACTCTTCCATCAGGGCAGAGTAGTACGCTTGAGTCTGCTTCACATTTGGTAGGACGAGCATAACAAGTCGCCAACTCTGGGGGCAACAGTTCTACTTTCACCACCTGCTTGGGTGGGCATTCAATGGGTGAAGGTGTTTGGGGATCTTCTCTCAGAGGAATCTTTTCTGGATCTTCTTTATCCATATCTTCTGCCCTCTTTATAGAGAGGTCTAATGGTCCATCGTGTGAGCTTGAAGCCTTCTCGAGAGCCTGGTGGATATGAAGAAGTTCTAATCGTATCTTACCAAGTTGTTCTCCCAGAGTCTTTTGCCGACCACTGTCATCGGACGTCAAGTTTGCCAACTTCCTCTCCACTCTTCCATATTCCTCCAGGGTTCTTGAGAGGTCCCCGATGAGCAGCGATGCGTTGACAACCACGGGCTCTGACTTTTCACTGGATGGCTCAGATGGTCTTCTCCTCTTGCAGGTGGTCACCTCTAAAATAGGACTCTTCTCATTCCACAAATCTGGAGATGTGATGGGAGAATGAGTGCTTTGGAAAAAAAAAAGAAATAGTTATTAAGATAAAAAGAAAATTTAGTTCTGCTTTATGTAAAGTTGTTCAGTCAAATTGTCTTCGTTTTTTGGAAGATGGTTTATGGAATGACATCAATGATGTTTGTGAGATTGTTATGGAACCTGCTGACAAAAAGAGGGTGCAAAGTGACCTCTTTCTGACCTTCAAATCAACACTTGAGTTGTTATATAAGTCTTACCTATTATGGACAGTCCGTTCGCCTTCCATCAAAGATGTCTGTTCACTCGCTACGTTGGGACCATCTCTGTCCAACCAAGACTTCCTCTTCACACATCTCGAAGGACTTGTTTTTTCCCAGGGAGACACCTCTGCATTAGTTTTCTGTGTAGAGACATCATTATTTCTGGAAGTTTGCATCCCGTAGGCTCCTAAAATGTCTTTCTGGTGTTGAATTATATCTCGTACCATCTGAGGAACCCATTTTCCTTCTCCCTCTGGTTTATTATGAAGCAGTGCTTGATTTGGCAACTTGTCTCCAGGTCCCCAAGTGATGTTGGTGTTGCCCTCTTCTGACTTGAGTAAGCAGGTCTTTAGAGGGTCTACAGGTGTCTTTGGCTTTGAAGTACCGATAAATGTGTTGGTTGGTTGACCTTGGTTCATTGGCTTGCCTGCAGCTATTTTGGCGTCGGTGTTGAACACGTGCTCAAAAAGCAAGGGATAGTAGAAGCGAGGAAGGAATGATGTTCTTTCTGTGTTTTGTAAAGTCTGGAAGTGAGTGGAGTGTGGATTTTGCATGAGCTGAGCTGTAGAAGCTAGAAACGGGAGCTGAGCTGTTCCGCTTGTCATGGTGGGGCTCAAGTAGGAGAAAAGGTTGGTGTTAATTGGATAATTAAGGCCCAAAAGCGAAAGACCCTGGTGTTCTTGGTAGTCAGAATAAGTTGGTGGTGGATAACAAGGAATGATGTTGGTGCCATTGCACCCAACTGGTGTGTCTGCTCCAGCTTTCTTAAGTGTGTTGGTCAATAGCTTCCACTGATCCACCCGAGATCCTCCAAGATTGCTTGAGGTTTTCCGAGAAGCCTTGACAAACCTTTGTTCTTCTCTGTCCTTCTCACAGCGTCCATCTAATGAGAACACATCGGTGATAATGAACTCTGGTTCTCCATCTTTGTTCGCTGCCTCCCTTTTTCCCTTCAGTCCGGTTTCATTCTTACTCATGGTTGTATGCGAAGACGGGGTGTTCTTGCCTTTCTCCTTTCGACTTTGACCCTCCGCTTCCTCTTCTTCTTCTTCTGGCCTTTCATCATCCTCTTCTAGGAATCTCTGAATTTCAGAAGTCTTCTCACCAACCAGTCTAGTCTTGGTTGATCCTGCAGTGGAATCACAAGCCTCTTGTTTGTCTAGGTTTCCTTCTGCATGCGTTTCGTGTGGGTTTATTTCTGGGGCAAGGAAACTGTTCTTTTTGTAGGGCCAGTCGGACTCTATGAGAAGGGACAGTGAGTTCTTGCACAAACTGTATTTCATGTGGTTGTACAAATGTGACTTCTCCATACAAGTAAACGGGCACTGAAAGCACTTGTAGTTATATGGCTTCCCCCATGGTCGGGGAATATAATGAGGTTTTTTGGGCTTACGTTCTTTATGTTTACATGTAGAGTTCAATTTACATCCTGCTTCTTCGTCTTTCGACATTGCTTCCAATGCTGTCACTATTACGTTATGAATTACAAGGTCCTTCACCAAAATTTAGATTTTTTTTCTATGTTGTTCCAGTAAGACCCAACCTACAGTGAGAGAGTAAATACATTTAGTGACATTTTCCCAAAAATCTTTGGCATATTTTAGTCAGTGTATTAGAATGATTGGCTTATATGTGCTTTATAGATAAAAGATCCAAAAAATGGTGAAATTTAGGAGATTTATATTTTAGAGCTTTAAAGGGTGAAAGAAGGAAGAGAACAATGGAGACATGACACTTAAAGAAGAAGAAAAAAGTGGTGGGGTAAAGGTCATGGAAAAATTGAGGCAAATGAAACATCAAAAGAATGTTTCCACCATGCACTTTGATGGCATATTCATAGGACATCAAGGTCTGATAGGTGCGGGTCCCACCTCTAGAACCCACTCTTATTTCAGGATGCGCCCCTTGAAAGTGTCCTCTCAGAATGGAGAGAAGGTCTCATTTGCGTACGACTCTCCATTCTGTTCTACGGGAGCAGTACAGCTAAACACACCACTCGCCCGTACTCAGAACTCCCATAGAACAGAATGGGGTTTTCCAAAGTGGGGGAAACTTTAAAGGGGTGTTCCTATCATGCAGTTGCTGGCATATCGATAGTATATACCATCAAATCTGATGGGTGCAGGTCCCACCTCTGAGACCCATGCTTATCTCAGGAATGGGCCGCAGAAAGTGTCGGCTCAGAATGTAGAGTGGGTTACATTTGCGCACAACTCTCCATTCTGTTCTATGGGAGTTCTCAGTAGAGTGTAGCACTGTGTTCTATCCATTCTTTTCTATGGTAGTTACCAGTACAGGTCAACGCTGTCTTCTCTCCATTCTGTTCTATGGGAGTTCCTAGTACAGGGGAGCGCTGTGTTCTCACCACTCTGTTCTATGGGAGTTCCCGGGAAAGGGAAGCGGTGTGTTCTCTCCATTCTGTTATATTGGGAGTTCCCAGTACAGGTCAACGCTGTGTTCTTTCCATTCTGGTCTATGGGAGTTCCCAGTACAGGGGAGCGCTGTGTTCTCTCCATTCTGTTCTATGGGGGTTCCCAGTACAGGGGAGCTCTGTGTTCTCCATTCTGTTCTATGGGAGTTCCCAGTACAGGGGAGCGCTGTGTTCTCTCCATTCTGTTCTATGGGAGTTCCCAGTACAGGGGAGCGCTGTGTTCTCCATTCTGTTCTATGGGAGTTCCCAGTACAAAGGAGCGCTGTGTTCTCTCCATTCTGTTCTATGGGAGTTCCCAGTACAGGGGAGCGCTGTGTTCTCCATTCTGTTCTATGGGAGTTCCCAGTACAAAGGAACGCTGTGTTCTCTCCATTCTGTTCTATGGGGGTTCCCAGTACCGGGGAACTCTGTGTTCTCCATTCTGTTCTATGGGAGTTCCCAGTACAGGGGAGCGCTGTGTTCTCAAGTCTGTTATATTGGGAGTTCCCAGTACAGGTCAACGCTGTGTTCTTTCCATTCTGGTCTATGGGAGTTCCCAGTACAGGGGAGCGCTGTGTTCTCTCCATTCTGTTCTATGGGAGTTCCCAGTACAGGGGAGCTCTGTGTTCTCCATTCTGTTCTATGGGAGTTCCCAGTACAGGGGAGCGTTGTGTTCTCTCCATTCTGTTCTATGGGAGTTCCCAGTACAGGGGAGCGCTGTGTTCTCTCCATTCTGTTCTATGGGAGTTCCCAGTACAGGGGAGCTCTGTGTTCTCCATTCTGTTCTATGGGAGTTCCCAGTACAGGGGAGCGCTGTGTTCTCCATTCTGTTCTATGGGAGTTCCCAGTATAGGGGAGCGCTGTGTTCTCTCCATTCTGTTCTATTGGAGTTCCCGGTACAGGGGAGTGCTGTGTTCTCTATTCTATTCTATGGGAGTTCCCAGTACAGGGGGGCTCTGTGTTCTTCATTCTATTCTATGGGAGTTCCCAGTACAGGGGAGCTCTGTGTTCTCCATTCTGTTCTATGGTAGTTCCCAGTACAGGGGAGCGCTGTGTTCTCTATTCTGTTCTATGGGAGTTCCCAGTATAGGGGAGCGCTGTGTTCTCTCCATTCTGTTCTATGGGAGTTCCCTGTACAGAGAAGTAGTGTATTCGGCTGTACTGCTCCCATAGAACAGAATGGAGAGTCATGTGCAAATGTGACCTACTCTCTATTCTAAGTCGACACTTTCAGGAGCCTATTCCTGAGATAAGTGTGGGTCCCAGAGGTGGGACCCGCACCTATCACTATTGATATGCCATCTTAATGCATGGTGGGAACACCCCTTTAAAGAGTTTCTCCACTTTGAAAAACCCCAATAAGTTGATCCCACAGTGTCCCCCTGTTGTGACAACCCCCCCCCCCCCCCCCCACAGTGATCAGCTGTAATCTATGGGAAAGCCTGTTGATAACCATTTTTCTACAGCGCCACAATGCCACACTTTGGAGTTTAAAGTGTTCTCCACTTTGGTTAACATCTACTTTTTAGTAAGTATATCACAAAGGAACTCATGCATGAAAACTGTCCAGGCCTAAGACTTTCATTGTTGCTCATAGCAACCGATCAGAGCTCCTCTTTAATTTTTTCAATGCACTATATAAAATGAAAGGGGAGCGCTGATTTATTGCTATGGGCAACAATGAAAGTCTTAGACCATGACAGTTTTCATACACGTCCCCCAAAGTGTCTCCTTGCCAGGATCCTCAATGACCAGTGGTAATTTGTGAGAAAACCTGAGAGAAAGTGTTCGGTTTTCCTGCAGCGCCACCACAGGGGAAATAAGGTATTACACAGTATCCATTTAAATCAATGGATTGCCCATGTAGTTTAGGACGGGTCAGGTCCTCCAGAGCGATAGATGCTCTTTGTAACTGCTCTGTATTCTGGCCAATGAGGATCTTAAACAGAAACCTCCGTCTATTTACACACAATTCCCTAATTTGATTAGAAAACCCTTTTTCATATACCTAGACAATCAAGTTAAGGCCCAGAATACAGGACAAATCTAGAATGTTTATCTAGATTCTAGAATCTAACATCCAGGTCATATAAATGGCATAATTACATAGTAACTTAGGGCGGCATGTCAGAATAGAGGCGCCACCACGCCAGTTTTAAGGTGTATATTGCGCCCGAATGTATGCACCTATCATATGTAGGTTAATCAGGTGTGTGGTGTACCTTACATAGCATCTTAGGTGCAATCAAATGTGTCGTGCCTGGCGCAAACTGCGCCTAGTTTTGGTGTCCAACTGTTCATACATATATAGAATTGGGCAACGACAGTTTTTTGGCGAAAAATATACCAAAAAAATTGTGCAACCAAAATCTGACATCTTGCCTTTAGTTTGTAAGGCTGAAAACAGACAGACACCCATCCAGTTCAGCCTATTGTGCTATAGTGTTGACCCTCAGGAGGTAGAAGCCAATTGTGCTCATTTTAGGGAAAAAATTGCCAACTCCAATCTGGCAATTGGAAAAAATCCCTGAATCGACGACCCTTATCCATTTCTTGACTTGTTCTACAATAGAAGTGAGGGGTGGACACCATGAAACCATTCAATTCCATTTACAAAAATTTTACGTGAGCTCCATTCCTCTAGACAAGGATTTAGGTCACACATGTCACGGAAGGTAACGTGTAATTTGGAATTTTTCCATAACTCAACTTTTTTTTTTTGACTGCTTCGCTTTTCATATACCTCCCGCAAGGTTGCATGGAGGAGATGAAAGACGGAGGGGTAAGAGACAGGTGTTTGAGCTGCGGTTTCTGAAAACACTTCTTAACATATCTTCTTGGTCTGTTGGATTCCTCTACCTGCCACAAGACATTACTTCCACTGGTCTGTCAGGCAAGGCACGGGGGGACGTGCCTCAGGGTAACACAGCATCAGGGACCCTGCACCTGTGCATGGGAATTACTGTATCACTGCACAGACTCACACTGAGGGCAGCCTCTAACCAGCCGGGGGGAGAGACAGGCGAGAGGAGAATGGAGTGATGGGAAGAGGAGAGACAGGAAAGACTAGAGGTTCAGAGACTCGAAAAGTTACAGCCATGGAAGAGATAAAGTGAGGTGTAGAGGAACCGTGGTGGAAATATCATGTAAAAAGAAAATCAAAGTTCAGTATCACATGGGAAATAGATGGGGAGACATTGGTAGTGTGTTCACATGGGGCAGATCTGCAGGTGAAAAAACCACAGCTTATTATAGCGTTTCCCAAAAAATAAGACAGTGTCTTATATTAATTTTTTCTCCTAAAGACGAGCTAAGACTTATTTTTAGGGGATGTCTTATTTTTCCTTGAACAAGAATTCACATTTATTGTTGAACAAAAAATCAAAATGTATTAATATACTGTAGTGATTTCATCACAATCATCAGCATAAGCTAAAAAAAAGAATGCACTAGGTCTTATTTTCGGGGGATGTCTTATTTTCAGGGAAACAGGGTAGTACCAGCAAAGTGGATGATATTTCGACAAATCTAATCCATGCACTTCGTCAAAATTCTGCACGGAAACCATAAAGAAACCAAATCCGCAGAATGATAGTTTATGAGGAAACACTGCAGATTTAGGCTGCGTTTACACGGCAAAGACCAAATACCGGTCGGAAACGCCGACCGGTATTTTGTCTTTTTTTTGGCACGCAGGGGGACGGCTTTTGTCTGCGGTTTGCAGATTGAAGCCCTCCCCCTTCGTGCCCCCATGTTCATGTTCCGAGTGGAAGAATGAACATGTTCTTAGTTTTCCATCTAAAAAACTATCGGGTGGAAAATCCGTGCATTGGGGACTGCTGCACGGATTTTCCATTGAAGTCTGTGGGGGAGTGTTGCTTGTCGGTTTTCAGACGGTTTGTAAAACCATAAACCGCCTGAAAAACCGACCAATAACCGGTGCCGTAGGGATAAGCCCTTGTTCACACGTCCGACTTTGCAATTGGCGACACTTTAGATTCCTGCAGAAGATTTTTACTTGACAGGGGCGGTATTCGCCTCTGATTTAAACGCAGGTTAGATCCATTTCAATGGGGCTAACCTGCATCGTTCTTGTGGGGGCTGGATCTGACGAGGATCCACTCAAAAGGATGAACATGTTGAAATCCGCCGTGTGCAAAATCCGCGCTGTGGAACATTTTTGCAGTATTTAGTGGTGTGAACTACAGCGCGAACTGGCATCTGAGAGAAATGGCTATCAGATTACTCAAGGATTTTAACAAGGACTCCAACTTCGAATCCCTCGTTAAAATCCATCACGTGAACCTACCCTTAACATATCAGTCATGTGGATCGGATCTTACGAATCTCATGCCCACGTGGTGGAACGTTTCTATGCGGTAATTGATCTGTGGCGCATATTTTTAAATCCCCAGCATGTCGATTTCTATCACGGAGGTTTACTACGGATTTTACCCCACTGAACTGAATGGGGTAAAATTTGCACCAAAATCTATTGCAGATTTTGACATACAGAGCTAACTGTGGATTTACTGAAAATTTCCACAGCAAATCCTTCCTGTGTGCATTACTTATTGTTGAATTTCCCCATTGTTTTCAACAGAAAGTATAAATCTACAAGAAATCCACATTTTTTTCCGATCCAAATCTGCAACAAATTTGCACTAAGCTACGTGCAATTTGATTTTGCATTTGCTGTTGGAGAGTCGAGAATATTTCAATCCCATAGTGACGCAACCTGGAGGTTCAAGAATACAGAAGTCAAGACAAGAGGATCAGAGCCATCTTTTCCCTTTGGGCCAATGGGCATTTGCCCGGGGGCCCACAAGTATAGGGGCCCGGTGGGGTATGTTGTCCCCAGGAAATACAAAAACATCCAGGATCTCTGGTTTGGCTTTGCTTATTTTACGTTTGTGTGTCTTTGGTGTAAAAAAAAAAAAAAACCAGGGGGAGAAGGAAGCCAAAGGTTTCCCTCCCCTGCCAAATCAGGCAAATTAAGTAAATAGTGGGCTTGGGGTGGCTAGGGATAACCTTTTGGGTCTGTATCTGAAAGGCCGACGCGTGCTTCCCCAGAGGCCCATAAGGCTTTTTAAGGGGCTCTAAAAGAAGTGCTGATCCCATGAGGAAAAATTTGTTTAAAAATCCGCGTGGGCGTAACCCATCTTGCCCCGTGGGGGGCCCAATTTGGGGGACTGGGGGTTCATGAAATTGCATTTTGTGTTTGTTGGTTTTCGTATTAGCAATTTTGGGGTTTTTGAATAGGGCGGTATTATTTATGCTGCTGTTTCAATTTCCTGTCACTAGTTGGTGGGGCCTATTTTATTTGGGCCCCTGACCCAAAATAAAAATCCCTATCTATCCCTAATCCAGGAAACACCATGAGGACCTCACAGCCCCAAATATGTTCTGAATCCCCTTTATTTGATTATGAGCCTCTTGTTCTAGATTTTAGGTCTAATTCTGGACTCCTTTTAAGCTGGCCAGAGATATGGAATATTCTTCTGCAGAGGCAGCTTACATTTTACAAGATGTGCTGAAGTCTGCTGTTTGTGCTGGTCATACATATTAGATGAAAGTCAGAAGGAATGTATATTACTGTATGGGAGAACTCGGGCTCTGTCCACACAACAAGGATTTCCAGTCGGAATTCACATGGAAACCCTCCTTGAAAACCCTTCTCATTGACCTCAATAGAAAATACACTTTGTAGTTTATATGACGTGTACTTTTGGCGGACGGTCAAAAAAACTTTGAACATGCCCATTCTTTGGTTGTAGTTTACACGTAAAACGCGTGGAAAAATTTTTATTTTGGGGGCGTGGGATGGTTAAAATCCTCAGGCAATATGAGCCCAAAACATTAGTATGTGTATTGGATATGGATTTTAACACGGATCCGTGTCCAAAACCAATAAGGATGAATTGGATTTTGACTGTAAAAGCCCATAAAAAACCAAATCCAAAAAACATCTAAAATCCCCAAAAAATGTATTTAGTAAAAAAAATCTTACTACTTTTTCCAAGTTCCCTTCATGGAAGAAAACCTCAGCTTCCAATTCAGAGGAAATGTTCAGTATAAAACATTGTCTTTATTGAATTAACATAAAAAAATTTACAGGGTGCACAGCAAAAAGAAAAAGACACTAGACCCCAATCGGTGTGTTAGAAACAAGCTGAAGCGGGTTTTGGACTAATAGTTTTTTTAACCCCCCAACCCCTTTTTTCTCAATTGTTTAGTAAAAAATCTATAGTCCGTTCCATAGTCGGCCCCTTATGGAACGAAAACCCTCGTTCCATCCAGATAACATGTTCAGTATAAAACATTTTTTTTTATTGATATAACATTTAAAAATGTACATGGTACGCAGCAAAAAGGAAATGACACTAGAGCCCATATGACGCATTTCGGACATTATAGTCCGTAGTCAACCTTCAACCCACTTTCTCTCAATTGTTTGCTCTCTAAAAATAAAACTATCAAGCAATACAAGCAATAAGCCTGTACTTTAGTAAAAAATCTATACTACTTGTTCCTTAAAGCCCGGCCCTTTTAAATTGAAAAAAAAACCCATCAGCTTCCAATCTAGAGGAAATTTTCAGTTTTTTTAAAACTTTTCTTTATTGTTTGGTTTTTAACTTTAAAACAATTTTCAGGGTGGTAGCAAAAAAGGAAAAAGGGGAAAATAAAACCCCTTAGGGTTTGCGTTAAAAAAAACAAGTGACGCGTTTGGGGAACATACTGTCCTTATTAATCCTTAAACCCCATTTTCCCCAAAATTTTTTCCCTAGCTAAAAAAAAAACCAAAAAAGGCCAATCCCAAGCAATAAGCCTGGCCCCTTTTTGAAAGAGGGGGTTATAGATTTTTTTTTTTTTTACAAAAGAAAAGGCTTTTTTTTTGTTTGTATTGCTTGATTCTTCATGAATTGAGGTCACCTTGGACAGAGATATTCAAATATGAAATAAAAAAAAATTTAATATTTTTTTTTTAGTTTGTTTTAACAATTGAAAGGGGGTTTTAAAGGGTTTTGAAAAAAGGGGACTATTAGGCCCAAAACCCCTTTTTCGGGGGGCTTTTTTTAAACTCCTCTTTAGGGGGTCTAGTGTAATTTTCCTTTCCCCTTGCGGCCCCCCTTTAAAAATTTGTTTAATGTTATTTTCAATAAAGACAAGGGGCCCACGTATGAAAAAGGGTTTTGGGTCAAAAAATCCCCTTTGTTGCCCAAGCAGAAAAATGTTTTATACAAAACCCTTTTTCCTTGGTTTGGGAAGTTGAGGGTTTTTTTGTTTCATGAAGGCCGACTGTGGTAACAAGGCGCATAGATTTTTTTACTAATCAGCCTTCATAAAAACAAAAGCTAAGTTTCCCAAAATTCCGGGGAAATTTGTTCAGTTTTAAAAACATTGTTTTTTTTAATGAAAACTTTAAAAAAAATGTACAGGGGGGCCCCCAAGCGGGAAAAAAAAAGACATAGACCCATTTGGTGAGTTAGAAAAAGCTGACGCTTTTTCCTGACAAAAAAAGCCCTTTTTAAGTAAACCCTTAAACCCCACTTATTTCTAAATTTTTTTTGCTTTTCAAAAAATTTAAAACTTAATTTTATTTATTTCATATTAGAAAATCTCTGTCCAAGGTGACCTCAATTCATGAAGAAGTTCTTATATATTTTGGGCCTATCTTTATAAGGCCAAACCCCTAGAGTCCTGTGTCCCCAAGTTTGGGGTTTGTGAAAAAAATTTTGGGGAAAGGGGTTGGGGAAAACTGTTTATCTTTTTAAATTGGGCCCATTTCTCCTAGGGGGGTTTGGGTTTAAAATCGGGGCCCCAAGAGGTCCGGTTTGGACCCAAGAAGTAAAAATAAGTGGAACCCATTGGATCTTTCTCTGCGGCCCCCCCACGGTTCCCTCATGTTTTCTTTAAATTAAAAAGGGGTTTCTTTGGGGTTTCCCCCGAAAAGTGTCCATTTTAAAGATATACATACCCCCCCAACCCCTTTTAAAAGATTGCAAAAAAAGGGAAACTTTCCAGGAAAAACGCCCCCCCTTAACCCCAACCGCCCAAAAAAAAATGACTCATACAAAGACACCCCCCTCAAACCCCACCCCCCATACAAATACATCCCAAATTTTTAGACACCCAAAAAAAGGGGGGCCCACATTCTCAGGATTTGCATTGTGTCCAATAAATAAAATTTTTAAATTTAAATTGTTCTTTTAATATACGGAAACCCACCCCAGATTTTTTTTTTAAAGAAGATAGTTTTGGGGGCGCAAAATCTTTTTCTAAATTTGAAGAAGGGGGGGACATTTAAAAGAGCAAAGAGGGCCCAGGGAAAAGGGTTAAAAATAGGGCCCAGCCCCTCCAAAAATAGGGGACGTTAGGGGGTATGGATAATTTATATATTTTTATTTTAAAATTTTGGTTGAAAAGGGGACTAAGAAGCAGCGAGATGAAAATAAAAGAAGGGTTGTGAGTGCTGGGAGGCTTAAAAGCAGTCTGGAAGGGGTTGTGTTGGAACAAAATTGCCCCCGGGGGATGGAAAGGAGTTGGTGGGGGAGGACATGCCCATTTCCCGCGAAGCTGCGGGTTTGGGGGAGACCCGGGTTTACAGACCCATTTTTCTTTTTCCCAACGTTTAATGTACAGGCGCTCCCAAAAACCCCCCCAAAAATTGGTGCGCCCCCGGTGTAGGGGCCCCCCTGGGGGGCCAAAGACATACCCCCTTTGGGGGGCACAAAATGCTGGTTACATTTGACCCACCAACGGAAAACTTTGGGCTAACCCTCTCCTCCCATTTAATTACTAATCTCATATCCAGGGAAAAAGGACAAAAAGGGAACCTTCATTTGGGAAAAATCTTCGCGATTGCTAATTAAACATTGTAAATGAGTAATTTTCCCAAAATTTTTCCAAAGGAGATTTTTTCTCGGGGGGTTTCCAAAGCCCCAGGTTTTTAGAAAAACCCCCCCTTTTCATCCAGGGGGGGGCCCCTCACTACGGGTGCCAGGTTTCCCCAAACCCACCAAAATTTTCCCCAGAGCCAATGGATATTTTACAAAAATTGAAATGACTTTTTGTTTTCTTTTTTTTCCCCTCTCGTAAAGGTTTTTAAGAAAAAGAAAAGAAAAATTTTCTTTTAAATTTTTTTTACTTTTAACAAATTATAAAAGGGGGTTTTTTGACACAAAAATGGGGGAAAAAAAGTATTATGTTTTCCCCTTTATCAAATTATATTTTAATTTTTTATCTATCTATCTATCATTTTACCATTTTCTATTTCTTTTTTTCTATTATCTTTGGGTTGTTTTTTTCCCTATATATCATCGGTTATTTCTTTTCTTTTAAATTTCATATTTTTTCTATCTTTAAATCATTTCTATCTTTTAAAATTTTTTTAACCCTTTTATCTTCATTTTCTCATATCTTTTAAAACTTTTTTATTTTACCCTATTACTATTCTTCTATCTCCCCCATAAATCTTCAAATTATTTCTTATCTTTTAATTTTCATATCTTTCAAATCTTATCTATTATCAAAATCTTCATTTTTTCCTTTTATCCATCCTCCTATTTCTCTATCCTTTATACCTAATTATATCTATTGTCTATTTTTATTTAATCCATTTAGTACTTGTTTGTAAAATTCAAAGCTTTACGGGGTTTTCGGGAAAAATATCCATTTTTTTGTATATCAATCTCGGGTCTCATATCTGTCCTTAAACCTAAATTATCAATCTCCTTTCTATTGACTTTTAGTGTTATCTATCTATCTCAATCATCTATAAATCAATAATCTTTTTAAAAATCTTTCCCCTTTTTCTATTATTTATCAAATCTTTCCTATCTATCTATCTATTATTTTCTACCCTTTTATTCTATACTATTATCTATCCATATCATTATCTTCATTTTTTATCTATTTCCCATTATCTACCCTATCTATAATTTTCTTTTCTATCTATTATATTTTATTTCATATCAAATTTTTCTTTTTCTACCCTATCTCAAGGCTATTTTTTTACCCTTCTATCAATCTATTAAATTTCCCTTATTTTTTAAAGGGGTAAATAAATGCTCTTTTTTTCTCTTTCTCTCAGGGGAAAATTTTAAGAGTGGGGCAAAAATTTTTTTTTGCTGCTTTTAAACTGGAAAAAAATTTAAGTATTTAAAAGTAATACCCCATTTTTATTAAATTAAAATGTAAATTACTATTCTAAAAAATACTTTTATCCAAGTTTTTTGTTCTATTTTTTATTTCTTTTTTCTTTATCTACCCTATCTATTTTCTATTCTTCATATCTATGTATTCTTATCTTTCTTTTCTCAATTTTTTCCCAATACTATCTATTTTCCCCATATCTATTTTATTTTCTATATTTTATCTATTCTATCTTTTATTTTATCTTTTTATCATTCTATTATCTATTATCTTTTCAAATTCTACCCTTTTATCTACCCATCTCCCTATCTCTTTATCTATCTACCCATATCCAAATCTATCTATCTCAAAATTCTATTATTACCCCTACCTATCTACCCTTCTTTCCTATCCTTTTTTTCTATTATCTTTTATCATCTATCTATATTATCTTTACCCACCCTCCTTTTAAAAATCTAATCTTTACCCTTTCTTTCTTTCTTTTTTCATATTAATTTTAAACTTTAACCTTCCCCCCTTAATTATCAAAACCATCTATTTAAATCTAATATTTTTCTAATTTTTTTAAATTACCCACCCATGTATATTTTGACTCAGAACCCCTTTCTTTCAGGGACAATTCTCTCTCTGTATCTTGCACACAGTTGAGTTATTTCGGGGGAATTTTAAAATTGAGATTTGTGATAAAACCAAAAATAAAATTTTATTTTGGATTTTTTCTGACTTTTGGGCGGGGGAGAGTTTTCAGGGAGAGGAATTTGGTGAAGATAAGGAAAATTAACCTTAAACCCCAGATCAGAGACCTTAAATTGGACCCACTTAAGACTGAACAAACCCTTTTTCCCTAAAATCATCCCATTTTTTTACTTTTCCATTCTTTGCAGAAACCCCCAAACCCGGGGGGCAAGAGGGGGATCCGCATTTGCCATAATAGGGTGGCAGGTATGGCTGTGCGGCTATGGGCCCATACAACTCTGAAGGAGTGCACAAGAGGAAGAAACTTGTACCCTCATCCTAAATTAGAAGGGTTCACTTTGCGGGTAGGGGTCTACCCTGTGCCAAATATCTGTCCCAAAGGGGAAATGAAGTGGATATTTTGGTATAGGGAAACCATTATCCATCCATTCCGGGGAAGGATAAAAAAATGTCAGGGGTTGTTTTGGGGCAGCAGCTTATCATACTTTTCCTTTTGGAATTTCCCCCCTATACGGGGGTTTGGTTTTGGGCCCATCATCTGAAACCAGCCAAAAAGGGGGCCCGTAATGGGGACGGGCCCTTAAAACCAGAAGAAACCCTGCTTTTTGGGGTCCCCGGGAAAGGTAAATTTTCCCAAAAAAACATCTTTCATCTTTGGGGGGTTTTTTGTAAAAAAAACCGATCACCCTTTTAAGAAGTTTTCAAGGCCGGGAAAATTCCCCAAAAAATTTATCTAACTTCACCCCCAATTGCCCGAATGGGGGAAAAAATTTCCCATTGGCTAGTTTTTCTAAAAACCAAAACAGAAAGATCTTTGAGAAAAGCCCTTTTAAAGTAATGGCAGGGTTTCCCCGGGGAAAACCCGGGGGTATTTTTTTATCAACAATCATCGTTTTTGGCATGGGGAAATTATAAAAGGGGGTTTTTTTTTATTTTGTTATTTTTTTTTTTCTTTAAATCTTTTAAATATTTTTGGGGGGGATATTTTTAGTTAAAGGGGGTTAAAATTTTAGTATAATAATTTATTATTAAATTTTTATATTTATTACCCCCCTTAAATTTCATTAAAGTGGGGGAATTTAATTCTATTATTTAATATTAATTTAATTACTTTAATTTATATATTCCTTCTTTATTATCTAATTATTACAATTTATCTTTATTTTTAAACTATCATTATTTATTTAACCATATCAAATCTTCCCAACTATCTTCATCTATCTATCTATTACTCTTTTTAAATCTAATCTATCTATTTTAATTTTCTATTTTTATACCATTTTTATCTATCTCATTCTATCATCTATTTAAATTCTTCTATCTATTTTTCTACCCTATCTATCTATTTTTATATCTTTCTTTTACAAGGTACCAAAACTTTTAAAATCCTAATTTTAAGGATAAATTCCTCTAAATTTAAATTTCTTTCATTTTTTCCCAGATATCTTCCTTTTGCCCAATAAGGTTGGAAAATTACATAAAAATAAAAGTTTCTTTTTAGGGTAATTATTTTTCTTAAAATTCTTTATAAAATTTAAATTTAATTTTTTCTTTTAAATTTTTGCTTTTTCTTTTCTGGGCTTCAATTTTAGGGGATTGATTCCCACTTCATCTATTTTTTCCTTATCTATTTTTATATTCCTTAAATTTAAGTTTTTATTGCTTTTTGACATTTCCTTTCCAACCAAAATTTAAATCCATTGAGTATTTTTTAATATTTTGGGGTTATTATTACCCTTCATTTTTAATCTATTTTTTTTTATCTACCTTTTGCTTTATAATTTTATCTATCTATTATCCATCCTTTTTTTACCCTTTTTTATCCATATATCTAACTATCTATATATGTAAAGATTTCTCAGATTATCATACAGTTTAATATCCATCTCAGATTCATTTTACAGTATTTTCTGTCAATATCCATTTTGCTATGTAAATATTCAATCTCTGTCTCATATCTGTTCCAATCAAACCATAAATATCTAATCTCCTTTCTATTGACTTATAGTGTCTATCTATTTATTTATCTATCTATCTCATATCTATCTATCTCTATCTCATATCTATCTATCTATCTATCTATCCCATATCTATCTATCTATCTATCTCATATCTCTCTCATATCTATCTATCTCATATCTATCTCTCTCATATCTATCTATCTCATATCTATCTACCTCATATCTATCATATCTATTTATCTATCTATCTATCTCATATCTATCTATTTCTTATTTCTTATTTATCTTTTCTCTTTAAAGTCCAGACCTATAACTAGATTAAAGAATATACTAATCATCTGGTCCCCATTTTATCATGAACATTATATGAGTTAGATCCACGACAAAGAAAAGGTAATAATGGAATAGGGTATTGATGGCTTTCCTAATCCAATACCTCCAACTGGACACCACAATGTACAATCAGTTGTCTATTTGATTGTGTGTGGTAGAACCATAACTGACACCAATAAAACCATCAATCACAAACAAAGAATAAGTAATAATTTATCACAACTTCAAAATCACCCTCCTTCTTCTGACAATAACCCTTAGCTGTCATATATCTGATTGTTTGATAGGTCTGATCCTTCTAAGAGCTATCCCAAACCAGACAAATGAGAATAAAACGATACACTTATACACTTTTCCCATAAAAAACCAAAGTGGTGGAGATATTCATTTGATATTTTCTAAATACAAATTAGAAAAAAAAACAATCCCATTCAACTTTCTATCTTAGTTAGGAGGTTATTTCTTTCCTTTCCTTCTTGTCATACATTATTTCTTTGTATAGAATTTAGTAGTTTGATCTTCTACATCATCTATCTCCTATCTTTCTACTATCTAATCTCCTATCTGTCTCTCTGTCCATCTATCTATGTATCTAGTTTCTTTAGTTTTTCTTTTTCATTTTTTATTTTATCCTTATCTATGCTTTTATCTATCTATATCTATCTCATAACTATCTATCCATCCATCTAGTTTTTTAGTTTTCTCATATCTCGCAGTTTTATATTATCTATCTATATATCTTCTCATCCACCCTTTTTTTAGTTTTTCTTTCTAATATCTTAGTTCAATTATCTAATTTCTAACTATGTATCTATTTATCTATCGATCTAATATCTATTTAACTAATATCTATCTTTTGATCTAATAACTATCTTCCTGTTTATCTATTTATCTACCTATCTAATATGTATTTATGTAATATATGTCTGTTTATCTACCTAATATCTAATATCTTTCTACATATCTATCTAATATCTATCAATCAATCTAATAACTGTCTACCTAGTTTTTGTTTCTCTTTTTTTTTTTTAGTTTTTTATTATCTATTATCTATCTTTCCATCTAATATCTATTTATCTAAAATGTATTTATCTATCTATCCATCTAGTAACTATTTATCTAATTTCAGATCTACACATTTTTAACCATAGTTACCTTAAAATATTTGTTCCATGCAATTTATAAGTAGTGTTACCTCCTGTCACAGGTTGATATATTTATCTAGACAGATGGAACATTCTAATGACTATAATATAACCTAACAAGAATTCTTGTAAGTTGCAGAAGTTCCCACATTAGCATAAAGAACAATGATTCCATACCGATCTGCTATCTGTAATTCTTGTAGAATAATGCATTTACGCCTATTTGTCGCATTATATCATATTAATGTTCCGGATATTTTCTCAATATCGATACTTTTATTACATTTGTCAGGATTGGAAAGCGACAATTTCAGTACTTACAGAGCTGGCAGTATCCACAGTTCTAGTCCTTCCCTGGCTCCTCTCCCTTAGAAAAAAAAAAGTGCTGTTTTTTCAATGTGGGAAGATAGCTGCGGAGAAGTGTGGAGCCTCCCTCTGTGCAGCTGGTTGGCCAAATCCAACCCTACTCACTACCTATAAGAGGAGACTCCTGATCCCCCCATATACTACAGCACTCACAATAGTAACTTCTCATCGCTGCCACTAACAATAAAACTAACATTCAAAGGGAAGCAAAATGTAAAAATTTGTGTTATTCGTCTGTATTGGGCTGTAGAATACAATCTATTGTTCCCTGTTATCAGCCATTTCAAGCTGGAGAAAAGTTAATTGTAGTGTCTTTCGACTGAACGACTGACATAGTGTACAGAAAAATCTCCACCTATAGCGAAGGAAATAATTATTTGACCCTTTGCTGATTGTGTAAGTTTGCCCACTGACAAATACATGAACAGTCTATCATTTTAAGGGTAGGTTAATTTTAACATTGAGAGATAGAATATCCAAAATAAAATCCAGAAAATCACATTGTATAAATTATATAAATTTATTTGCATTTTGCTGAGAGAAATAAGTATTTGATCCCATACCAACCAATTAAAGTCCTGGCTCCTACAGACCAGTTAGACTCCTAATCAACTCGTTACCTGCATAATAGACAGCTGTCTTAAATAGTCACCTTTATAAAAGACTCCTGTCCACAGACTCAGTCAGTCAGACTCTAACCTCTACAACATGGGCAAGACCAAAGAGCTTTCTAAGAATGTCAGGGACAGGATCATAGACTTGCACAAAGCTGGAATGGGCTACAAAACCATAAGTAAGACGCTGAGAAGGAGACAACTGTTGGTGCAATAGTAAGAAAATGGAAGAAATGGAAAATGACTGTCCATCGCCATTGATCTGGGGCACCTGCAAAATCTCACCTCGTGGGGTATCCTTGATCATGAGGAAGGTGAGAGATCAGCCTAAAACTACACGGGGGGAACTTGTTAATGATCTCAAGGCAGCTGGGACCACAGTCACCAAGAAAACCATTAGTAACACATTACGCCTTAATGGTCTAAAATCCTGCAGTGCCCGCAAGGTCCCCCCTGCTCAAGAAGGCGCATGTGCAGGCCTGCCTGAAGTTTGCCAATGAACACCTGGATGATTCTGTGAGTGATTGGGAGAATGTGCTGTGGTCAGAGGAGACAAAAATTGAGCTCAACTTGCCATGTTTGGAAGAAGAGAAATGTTGCCTATGACCCAAAGAACACGGTCCCTACTGTCAAGCGTATAGCTGGCCAGCCTGTACCTTCTCACAGAAGGCGTATAGAGACGTGCACAGCTGCACGCCGCTATATGCCGTGTGAACACGCCCTAATAGACTCTTATCAGCCGGGAACAAAGAAATGCATGTTAAGCTCCAGCCTTCTTGGTATGGCTTCACACTTCATTACTCATTACATCAGAGATATCCATCAGAATACTGTTAAAAAAAAAAAAAAAAAAAAGTACCCCGATGGATACCGCAAGAGACCTGCAGCCAGCTCATCAACATCAATAGAGCAAATGTAGTCCTACTTGGACCATGTTTGCTCTATTGGCAAACCTACATGCTTTCTGTGCAGGACATGGTCTTCCACACTTTTGTATACTGCATAAAAGGCGTATACCACCGGAAAATAAAGCTACTGCAGTCCAGATAGGAGTACATTTGCTCTATTGAGGTCTATGGAACGGCCGCGGCTCCATGGTGGTATTTTTCAGGGTACCTTTGTTACCGGATACCTGCGACATACGGAATAATGAGGTGTGAATCCAGCCTTAAAGGGGTTCTCTGGTTTAGAAAACCCAGTCTATTGATTTTAAATGGACACGGTGTAATACCTCATTTCTCCTGTGGTGGCGCTGCAGAGAAATTGTATACTTACTGCCAGATTTCCTCACAAATTGCAGCTTATGCCTGTGGGTCCCAACAGGGGGATCATGTTTGAACGAGGCTGCAGAAGTTTTCTGCTTTGCTTTGAGCCAGAAAACTTGTAGTCCTGTCCAATAGATGTGCGAATTGTCGTACGCCAAAAACTGGCCCATGTGCACCAGAGCCGACAATTTTGTATGCACCAATTCTGCGGGGGCACGTCATCCCGGAATCATACGTCACAATAGAATATGGCGCAAAGGTGTTGTACCCTTCCACACCAATTTCATAGTGGCCGGGCTGAGACAAACCTTTGGTGCAAACACTCACTGAGCCAGGTTTTGGCGCATACATGTGTCTTACAAGGACCCATGTTTTGAATGCTGCACTAATCTACTGAGAAGTGCAACTGTCGAGATGGCGCCAATTTTTATACATTTCCCAATTTATTTTCAAAAGACCCTTCTAATAAGTAGGGTTTGTCCAAAGCAGAGAGACCCTTTAAGTATTGTTTCCCCCAAAAGTTAACATCAGGGGGTGTTTCGTTCTCCCTACACACATGCTGGTTTTTCACTGGACCATTATCTGATATATATTTCACTAAAAGAAACGCATGAACCGAACTGACTGAGTTATGGGGGCTCTTAAGGCAGAGGGGACCCAAAGGTTCCTCTTTGGGACATAACTAGAATTCATGGGAACCCAAAATGACATGTGCACCCACCACCTAATGACAGGAAACAGCAGCAAAAGTCATAGCAATAAAGGTATAAATAATAGCGCCATATATCAGAGAACCCATAGAGTAGTGCTGGAGAGCAGAACGGTACCATGGGCCTTATGTATGAAAACTCGTCTAGCAGTAAGGCTGCCCTTGTTGCCCATAACAACCAATCAGAGCCTATAGCAACCAATCAGAACTCATAGCGACCAATCAGAACCCATAACAACCAATCAGAGCACATAGCAACCAATCAGAGCTCATAGCGACCATTCAGAGCTCATAGCAACCAATCAGAACCCATAACAACCAAACAGAGCCCACAGCAACCAATCAGAGCTCATAGCAACCAATCAGAGCTCATAGCGACCATTCAGAGCTCATAGCGACCAATCAGCTCATAGCAACCAATCAGAACCCATAACAACCAATCAGAGCTCATAGCGACCATTCAGAGCCCTTAGCAACAAATTAGAACTCATTGTAACAATCAGAGCTCAACTTTCATTTCATATACTGCTTTAGGAAAATAAAAGCTGAGCTCTGATTGGTTGCTATGGGCTCAGGTTGGTTGCTATGAACTCTGATTGGTTACTATGGTTTCTGATTGGTTTCTATGGGCTCTGGTTGCTATGGGTTCTGATTGGTTGCTATGGGCTCTGGTTGCTTTGGGCTCTGATGGTTTCTTTTTTTTTAATCATTAAATTTTTATTCATTTTTACACTTAAACAGGTAGACCGAGGTCTATGATGACAAAACCAGTACAAAGGTGTGATCAGTTACAACTTAGCAAAATAGCCTAACAGGGAAATCTAACCAGGTAGCAGCCATGCATAGTCTCGAGATATTAAATCAGTACCAATAGGTCTAAATAAGACCTTTAAGATCTTGTACGTGAATCCATACTACAGGAACTGGACACAAACATATCAAATTCAACCATAGTTACATGAATTTCCTTAAGTGTGTACATACGGAGAGTCTAACCAAATTTTCCATTGAGCTTTCTTTTTCATAACCTTGTGGGGAGGGATTATCAAGGATGTCTCGTTGTGGAATTGAGAGTTAACTCTAACAATAACTTCCCTGATATTAGGGGGGGTAGTAGATTTCCAGTGGTGAGCAATGGTGAGGCTAGTTGCGATAAGGATGTGTTGTATAACCGTTTGGTGTAAAATGGGGATGTCCCTAATGGTCATGTCTAGTATGGCTAATTCTTGTGTTAGTGTGAATCCGGTGTGATAGAGCTCCTGGATAAGTTTCTCAGCATCTTCCCAAATACCCCTAATCACCGGGCAGGACCACCACATGTGCGACAGGGAGCCAACCGACCCGCAACCCCTCCAGCACATCTTGGACGAGCCTGGGAACATATGAACTGTCCGTATCGGCGTAAGGTACCATCTGAAGTGAATCTTCCTTGCTAACTCTAGGTGATTTATACAGTTAGAATGCTTAGGGGTTGAAGAAGCTGCTGACCACCAATCTTCCAAAGAAAACGTTTTAGAAAGCTCTGATTCCCATTTAATCATATATTCTAATTTTGTGTCTAAGGTATGTTCGGAAAGGGTGGCATAGGCGGCTGAGAGACCTCCAAGTTGTTTCTCAGGGGAGAGAAGGAAGTGATAGAACAGGGACTTGGTCCCATGAGTCCCTATTGAAGGAATGGCATTAATTGCATGACGTATTTGGAGGTACATGTAGAATTTGGATTTGGGGATTCCATACGTCTGAGAAAGGTCCTCAAAGGATCTGAACACCCCATCAGTAAAAAGGTCTCCAATTATCCAGATTCCCCTCTCTATCCACCCATTCAAGGGAAGATTGGGAATCACTCCGTGTATAATAGATAAGGGGCAATTATATTTGCTAACTGGAACGACATGTGTCTTAGCAATGAATTGGTGCCAAACTAGGATAAGGTGTTGAGTTGTAGTGAAGTAGTATTGGGAAGGAGGAAGAGGAGGGAATCCCTGCAAAAGTGCTAACAGATGATCTTTGATGGATCCCGGGTGGACTGAGGAGTCTTCCATACGGGCCCAATGATGAACGGAGGGTGTCACCCATAAGTGTATTACCGGGTCTAGGATCGAGGCCCGGTTGTAGAGCTTTAGGTTGGGTACAGCCATCCCACCAAATTGTTTCCTTAGATAAAGATATTGCCTCTTAAATCTAGGTTTCCTAGCGTTCCAAATAAAACGTAAAAGCAGGGATTGAAGTTTGTTCAGTAGTGTGTTTGGAATTAGAAAAGGGAGAGATCTAGCTATGTACAAGAATTTTGGCAAGAGCATCATTTTAACAAGGTTGATCCTAGCCACCCAGGATAGAGGAGTCTGTTGCCATTTATTGATGTCATTGGAGAGAGCCAACTGTAGGTCGGTCCAATTGACAACAATTGTTTCATTGAGATCAGGGTAGATTTTAATACCTAACTACGTGATGTATGACTTTGTCCGTTCAAAGTCAAAGTTGGACAGGGCTGAGTGGACTCTGTGCGGGCAATTAAGTGCGAGAATAGTAGACTTGGAGATGTTCAGCTTGTAGTAAGAAACCTCGGAGTAAGAACTCAATATATCCAAGAGAGCCGGAACAGAGGATTTTCCCAGTCCTTGCACATGATCAAGACTCATCCCCCTATAAACGGCTTTATGAG
>JAODAL010026635.1:0-56377 GCA_025379985.1 Phyllomedusa bahiana | reverse complement strand
AAGAGGGCCCAGTTTTTTTCTTAGCCTCAAAAGTTTCTTTCAGTTGGTGCTGTTATTTTTGTGACATGATATGCCAGTTGTTGAATAAATTGACAACTTTGCAATGTCCACTGCATGGGATAGATGGGCCAAAGTGCCCCTGACAGCCCATCAAAAAAAAAACTTTTAAAAAATCCACCCTTACAAGTCCACTCTTTTGACAGTTAGAAATGCCCCAACTTTGGGGTTGCAACAGGGCCAGGGCAAAAAAACTACCCTTGCCCTATGAAAACCTGTGCGCGCCAGGAGTATTGGTTATCCGCCAGGTAGCTGTGATGTGCTGACGGTGCTTACTCTGGATATCAGTGGATGGCCATAATAATGTGACTCAAGTGTGTGGTTGTGTGTGTGTGTATGTGACTGTGACTTTTAAAGGGTTGTGTTGCAATAAAGGAAAGATCGGCTTTTGGCCGGGGGGCGTTTTTTGCAACTGCACAGTTGGGGCTGTTTTGTGTTACTGTGGTGAAAAGTATTTTTTCCCAACTTTGAAAATAAAAAAAAAAGAGGGATTTAGTGGGCGGCGCCGTAGCCCCCCCATCTTGATGGTATGCCACCCCCCCTTAAAAAAGCCCCCCCTCTCACCTAACTGCATAACGGTTTGGAAAAAAACCCAGGTAGATGCCCTTATAGCCAGGTGTAGCCCCCCATAACCAGGTTGTGCCCCTTACGGGGGTAGTGCCCTTTTGTACCAGTAGATGCCCCCATTGTTTCCCAGGTAGTCCCCCCCATTGTTTGCCGGGTAGTCCCCCCCTGTTTCCCAGGTAGTCCCCCCTTGTTTGCCAGGTGTCCCCCATCTGTTGGCCGGTAGTTGCCCCCTTGTTTTTCCAGGTAGTGCCCCCTTGTTGCCGGTAGTCCCCCATTGTTTTAGGGTTGGCCCCTCTTTTCCAGGTAGTGCCCCATTGTTCCCAGGTAGGCCCCCATTGTTAGCCCAGGTAGTCCCCCATCGTTGCCGGGTGGCCCCCATGCCCCCATTGTTACCCAGGTAGGCTATTGTTGCCAGGTAGACCCCCTTGTCCCGGTAGTGCCCCCTTGTAGCCGGGTAGTACCCCCTTAGTAGCCAGGTAGTCCCCCCATTAGTACCCGGTATGCCTCCATTAGTAGCGGTAGTCCCCCCCTTGTAGCCGGGTTGTCCCCCCCATTGTACCCGGGGGAGTCCCCCCCCATTTTTGCCAGGTGGCCCCCCTTTGTTAGCCGGTAGTGCCCCCATTGTTGCCGGTGTCCCCCCCTGTTCCCAGGTATTGCCCCATTGTTGCAGGTATTGCCCCATTGGAGCCAGTGGGCCCCCCCTTGTAGCCAGGTAGACCCCCCATTTTAGGGACAGTCCCCCCCCAAAAACTAATGAAATAAAATAAAAAAAAACCCATTTTCCTGCCCGGCCCCTCAGAGCGGCCAGCCCCAGCCGATCTCCTAGCGTCACAGGGGAAAGTGAGTGCAGCCGGGCGTCACTTCCTCTGTGACGTGCATGGTGTCGGGGGCAAACCCGGGGCGGACATACGGGGGAGGAGGGAGGGGGGCGATCCCCCTGCTCCTCCCCGCTAGCGGGGGTCGGGCGGTGAGCGAAAACCCCGGCCCGCTTCACCCGCCCGTTGGGAAGGGGGCCCGGGGGCGCCCGGGGTAGCGCACTGCGTACTCCCCGGGGCCCCCGGGTCTTTTTTAAAAGGGCCCCCGCCCTGCTGGCGGCGGGAGAAATGAACTCCCCGGAGGGGGGGGGGACCAAATAGGGGACCCCCCCGCCAAAAACGGGAGGTTGGATGTATGGTGAAAGTGTTGGTGAGGGACAAAATGACCATTGTGAATAATGCTAGACACTGCGGGCACCTTGATCAGGGATAAAACGTTGGGTTATGAGGTACAAGGGGGGAACAGATGGGTATGTTACTGGTGTAATTTCGTGCGCATTAGCGCGTATTTTCGCTCTAATACGGGGGGAGATGATGGGGAAATTATGGTAATGAGAACTATGGTTAGCCTGATTCCCACTTGTTCATCGATCGCATTGTAGGCCGGGGAGTAAGTGAATGTCAATTTTTTTCAGCGAAAACGTGTCACGGGGAAAAGAAAGTCAAAAGGGGCCGGGGCTGCCCCCCCTCCCCCCCCCAACCCACACCCACACACGGGCCGGGGGTGCTGTGATTAAGCAAGCTCCCCTAAGACACTAGTCTGCGGGCATAACTGTACCGCTGCAGTACATCGAGTGAAATCCCTTACCCTTTGGGGTGGCAACACCAAAAAAAAAACCCGTAATGAGGGAAGCTGGGTAGATGTGTAACCTCTGGGTCACCGCAAGAGATAGAGATGCAAATCAAAAGTGGTTTATGAGGCCCCTCATAGCTGTGGGGAACCCTCATGTCGCTACCCTTGATGTGGCTACTCGCAGTGACTGACGTAGGACTGTGGAATAGGCAGAGGTGACAGGTCACAGACAGGTTGCAACTGATAACAGGTAGCAGAGTCCCAGGCAATAGAGAAGAGGTGATACAGCGGTACCAAAATTGTATAAAATCCAAGATTCTTTATTTTGAATTCGTAAAAGCCAGGTAACCCAGACAAAGCATAGCCCAAAATCCCCCTGTCATCGAAGCCGACGCGTTTCAGGTGAACGAGTCACCCTTAATCATGGCATGCTGCACACACTACAAAGACTAGTATATATACTAAAATAAACGCAGTAATTATCCGCTCACCTGCCTTCAGCTGTCCGCGCCATCGGACGCCAATCCCGCCCGCTTCCGGTATGCAGCCCGTGCAACTAAGGCGCCGGTACTGAACGCTAGCGTACCATGCGGCGTCTCCAGGAAGTGATTCATATATGGATCATTTCAATGTTGTTTGCCTACAGTCTTGTTATTGAATTGTCCCGACTTACAACTTGTCAATAATGCATGTCAGCTTTTGGTTTGCAGAGTTTTTACAATAGTATCGCTGTTTTCTGCCACCTTCTTCAGCGGCTGGTTTTCTGCCAGCGTCCTGTTGTCGTGGGATGGGCGTGGTGATTTTTTTTTCGGCCCGCCTCCCATATTGACGTATTGCCGTCTGGTATTCATCACCATGACTACGGCAGGTCCCATCTTGGAGACGCCGTACGGCATGGCATTCCACGCTATTGGCCGCCTCACGCCACTTCCGGTGACATGCGCGTCACTTCCTGGAGAAATTTGCAGCAGAGTCCAAGGCAGGTAGCAAACTGGTGTAGCTGCAGGTAACAGCAGTACAGATACTGTAAACACAGGAACCATGATGTCAGTAAACGCAGGTAACAGCAACAGAGGTGAGGATCAATGTGGAGACATCAACAAACTGATCCATAGCAGAGACAGGAATTTCCTAGGGAGGGTGCGTGCAGGACGCTAGCAGGAGCAAGAGCGAGGACAGCTGAGTACACGCTGGAAGAGGGAACAGGGGCTGCAACCAAGACACGGGCATGGAGCGGATACCGTGGCATGGACCGTGACAGAACCAAGGGACTACTAGATTTGTGTTTAAAATAGTTCAGTGAACCCTACTGTTTAAGGGGCTCTGAAGCAGATGGATGGTCACTGTATCTCTGCTAATGAAGGTACCTTAACAGAAAAAAGCTTTCGTTTTCATGACAGTATTGTATTTGGATCTCCAATGATTGGCAAAGGTTTGCCTTTTCTGTGTGACATGTTCTGCTTCATCAAACAGATGGATATTTGCATGTTGGACAAGTAATTTCAGAGAATAAACACCCTGCAACTATGGTGGTTTCCCATCTGGCTGTTTCACAGAACCTGCTCTTTACAGCTAGCTTCAGGATACCACTTTCTGTTTAGGCTGTGGGTGGTTCTGCAGCACAGATTGACATTTCAGTTCTGCTTTTCTTAGCTGAACCTGTTAAAAGGATAGTGGTGATGGAAGGGTTTTAAAAGCAGGGCACAACGCTACTGAGCTTTAAAGGGTTAATGTTTGTCAGTAAGAAAGAAAAACAAGTTCATGCGCTGCTAATAAAATAAAGCAGAGAGCAAGGTGACCAATCTGACCAGGGCTGCTAGCAGAGATAGTTGGTTGGTAACTAGAAATACTTGTATAATCAAGCAGGAGATAAGAAATTCTCTAAATGAAGCAAAATCAGAACAGCAATGTATTTGGTAATAGTCTTTATTTACCTTTGCCTATATGTTTAAAGCCAATCACTGTGATGAGAATACCCATTTAATAATGTATTATACATGAACAGTTAAATTTTTTGTGTAAACCAGACGTTTTCTTTAAGCAATTTTGCTGCTGTGTATTACCTAGCTGGTCGTATTGTTATTCTGATTACAGCTCTGACAGCACCTTTCCTTCTCTGATCTCTGTTAGAAATAGATGTAGAGAAGGAGAATGTATGGGTATAAGATTGGTGAACCAGGTGAGTGTTATGACTGTGACCGCCCTGCTGGGAGGAGATGGCAAAGCAATAAAGCACAACAAATTTGCTTTACCCCTACTAAGCCTTTAATCTCTCTTTTTTAATCTCACTTTTTTGGGGTGTTTTTACCATTAAATGTACTTTTCTCTAACACAGAGGAGCCCCTGTCTGAAAATGTAACGCCCAGTGGGAGTCAGCTTACTGTTTCTGCCCAACAGCAGATCCTCAAGGGCTTACACGGTCAGGCTCAAGATACCTGTGACAATCTACCAGGACCTTATTGAGTTATACCCAGCTTGTTTAGCTGCTGTCCGTACTGCACATGGCGGTTACTCTGGATATCAGGTGGTGCTCATAATAATGTGATTCAACTGTGTATGGCTGAAAATAATAATACAATGTACTATATAGATATTATTATATCCCACACATCAACTATATGTTTAATACAATAATGCATAAGCACAATATTTAAAATGCGTAACATTTATTAAAAAAAACATTAAAAAAAATATTAAAAGCACAAGCATCAGAACAAGAAAACAGTGGGAGTGAAGGACCAAATATATGCATACCTTAAAGACGACATGTATGAAGGGATCAGTTTTAATGTTCTGGTGTTAAATGCACCAAAAGTGGTTAGTCCGCCGATTTTCTTAATGTATGGCGCGTTGAATGAACATGTTTGGTGCATAGTGCATGAGGGGGCGTTCTGGAGGTGTGTCTCACCACATTTGCACTATTAGACACATTTCTGCATGTGGCTCGGCAAAGCAAGGCACATTACTGCTCGAACAGGCAGACCTATTTCAATGTGGTCTGCCTGAACCTGAGTTGTTGGAACTAGATTTGCCATTAGTGCAAAAAATGTCCTTTATTGCTCAACGTATTCCAGTAAAATAATAAAAAGTAATTTATGATAAATATCAAACTATATAAAATTAAATTACCCTGTTTTCCCGAAAATAAGACATCCCCTGAAAATAAGACCTAGAGCCTTTTTTTATACAATTTGTGATGAAATCACTACAGTATATTAATACATGTTGATTTTTTGTTCAACAATAAATGTGAATTCTTGTTCATGAAAAGATAAGACATCCCCTGAAAATAAGTCTAAGACTTTAGGAGCAAAAATTATTATAAGACACTGCCTTATTTTTGGGGAAACAAGGTATATACATTTCATAATAAATTACATACAGTAATATAAAATTAATATAAGATCATATAAGATCCCAAAAATATCAAATTATCTCCTTTAAAATGTGTTTAATATTTATATAATCTAAAATTAATTTAAAATTAAGCATCTACCATAAATCCCGTTCTCAATCGTGTATTTATGGAGTTATCATAGTATTATCAGTGATTACAAACACATCACAGCAGGCTAGAAATAAAATAATAGGTGTTTGAATAGCATGTCAGTGAATAGAAACTATGGTAGTGAAATTGCTGGTGCACCACAAGTCTCAGCGACACCTGTGCTATGTTGGCTAATGCTGTATGTCGAATACACGTTTGGCGCATTAATAATGCGCCAAAGTCCCTTTACTAATGCACCAAGTACAGATGCGAGGCACCTGAACCTTAGGTGCCATTTATTACCACCCATTCACCACTTTCTTATATTTAGGTGCATTTTACTCCATAGACAAAATCACGGAGTGCAGATGGTATAGTACTTAAAATAATCTTTGTGTCCACATTTATTAAAATGCAGCAGTGGACACAAAGATTATTTTAAGAGACCTTTTACATTCCCTTTCTGAGCGCTTAGTTATATCAGCACTCCGTGATTTTCTCTAAGAGTTCCTTACCCTGTATTCTGTTCCTGTGGATCTGGTGAGAAGTGCTACGATCCCAGTGTATTGGAACCTCGGTTGCAAGTGATTATATATGTGCACATATGAGTTGTACCATAATTAGTACAACTCAGTCAGGTAAGCAACTTCTGCTTTAGTTACAATCTGCTTTAACTACCTGTGTGATCTACTACACCAGATTGCGTCTGTTCCCCTTTTTCCTTCTTTCCACTATTTTGTTTCCTCAGCACTTGAATGGAAATTACTGGAAAAATTACGTAAAAAATAGTGTAATGGGGCCAAGTTCTAAACATGTCATCCTAAGTGTAAAAAAGTTATCCTTTAAATAACCCTGATCCTTTAAATTACCCTGATCTAGTCCAGCAAATGGATGCAAAGCACACTGCACCAGAAATGTCCAGCGTGGATTGCATCCATGCACCAGAGTGGATCACAAGCACAAATATACAACAAGTAATAAATACATTTAAAAATATAATAAATGTAATCAAATAATTAATAAAGTGCAAAAAGTAATAGTATGCAAAAAGAGGTTCACCGCTCATCCACTGACACCCGATGCGTGTTTCGCTTGCTGCCTGGTCAATATGTTTGTCGATATGTTAGTTCCTAGACAAGAATGAAAAAGAAATGGGAAATGTGTATTGAGATTCTATCAAATTCAAGTTAAAATTTAAATATAGCCTTTATGTTTTCCTTCACAACCTGAGGATACCACTTTTACACTACTTTTTTAAAGCCCGCACCTTAGGTTTACGAGGAGTCATAAGGATACTTCTGTTTTGTCCCACTTTTTCTATTGGCATTGTGTTCATTCTATCTATTTTCAGTAGAAGTCACTGAATTGAGTCCAAATACTGTTATCAAAGATGTAACTAAATTACAGTTCTCCAATATCTTAATCAAAGTATTTATCTATTTTCTATGTTGCACTTGTTAGCGGTGGTTCATAGTAATCAGGAAGCATACATCCAGATTCATAAATCATCATTACAGTGAACAATACCAGACACCACAGAATCAGCTCTTTTTATCTGGGTATCCTGTTATTTGGAAAATGCTGATGTTTGTTGTATAAACCATAGTTCTGCTCCATCTGTACACATCAAATGCAGCTGAGAATGGCAAAAATGCCTTATTTTCGCATTGCTTGTTTCAGTATTTAAAATATGTAAAAGCTTTAGCAATGTCCTTGATGCCGCATTCATAACCAGTCACCTCAGGTTATTAAAGCTACATTAGTTGCAAGTACCTACATTATCTCTTCCAACCATTCCCAAAGCAATGGTAGTCTACAGTAATGGCGTTTACATGCTAAATACTTTTAAGTATGCAAAGTTTTATTATTTTAAACATTTGGGGCGACATGTATGATCGGGCTTTTCGCCTGTTTTTTGGCGTATACACTTTCAGCTGCGCCCCGCACGAAGGGGCGGGCAGGGGGTGCGGTGTGGGCGCGGGGTAGGCGTTTCGGGGCGGGACGCGGCGTGCTCGAAAACTCCGAGGCATAAACGATGGCGAGTCGGCAGCGCTCGGCAGCTCCGACAGGCAGACCTGGTTTTTTTTGGTCTAAATGCTCCGGCAGAGGCGAAGTGAAGCAGGATCGGAACATGCGAGGAAGCAGATAGAAGATCGCTACACAAATCTCGGCGCTCCGCTCCGTGCAGCAGGAGTATGATTCCGAAAAAATCGCCTTTATAAAGGCGGAAAACAGTGTCAGAAAAGAGCTGAACGTAAAAAATAAACATAATTAAAAAAAACAACACTTTCCTAAACTCTAGAACGGCGCAATATCAAGAAATATGATATTGTAAATTGCCGGGAAATACAGTAATTCAAATTCTGAAACCTATTCTCATTGGTCGGCATAAACCGGCCAATCAGAATAGGAGCGACAGTGAACCATTAAAACCTATGGGGAAGGATTGACCAATCAGAATCCACGGCGGGATAATTCAAAATACAGTAAAAAGACAGAAAAGAGGGGGCGTGGCCTGAGCAAGAGATGTAGGTGGACGTGCTCTGAGTCTTCTCCTGGGATTGACCCTGAAAACGGCTCAAATAATACATTTACAGCAAAAGAACCATTCATATGTGGACCATCCGACGAACTCGTGGATTACTTCCTGCACAATCCAGCTCATATGTGGGCTGAGTTTCCCCAAACAAGCTCTCTTCTGCCGCTGGGAGACGTCGGAACCGCCGCCACTTCAGCCAACTACAACGCTCCACTGTGGCCTAGAGAGTTCCCACACCTGCTGACTGTACCCTCACCCCCAGCTACCTTGTCTGCCGCCGTGACCTCGCCTGAGTGATCGCGCTGTGACCGGGTCTAGCCGTGGAGTCTTCGGCTGCCGTGGACTGCGCCTGTGATATCTGGCTCCCCCCGCTGACTGCGCCTGAAAGGACCTCGGCTGCCACCGCGATCTGCGGCTGAGTAGCCATCAGCTGACGCCGTGACTTGCGCCTGAGGAGACCCGACTGCCTGGCCCTCCGGCTGTGTCTGCGTGAGTGTCCGCGCGCCGAGTGCCGGGAAGCCTGTGCTGAGATCGTGCAGCTCCTTTCCTGTGGAGCCGCAGCTTCAGGCTGCAAGAAGATAGCGACAGGCAAACAAAGCTGCTATTCCCTACCACCACGTACACAGTGAGTAGATAAAACACCTACTTACTTCCAACAGCTGTGGGAACATCTAATCAATTATACTGTGGAAAGCAGATATACCCCAGGTCCTCATTCTTCTACTCCCAGGGACTGATACCTGCAGGTCTATCTGCCATATAGGAAGGCAGGATTGGCTCCTTACTTCTGGGCCAGTTTATTAACCCATTCAGCCTCCTCTGCTTTATTACTAACCAGCTTATGCTGGATTAAAGTACAGTGGATCACTTCCAGTCTCTTTCACTGAACCCTCCTTAAACTAAAAACTGGACAATATTCCCTACCCCTCTTTCTATCTGCTCAGACAGTGAACACCACATTGGTCTCAAAACCTGCTACCTTCCAGAAAACAGGAAAGTTAAAAAAAAAAAAAAAAAGCAATTAAACAACCTCACATTACCCAACATGGGCGGCACCTCCAAGAAAGGTACAAGATCCAAGCCTGCCAAGCTTCCGGAATTTTTTGCCTCCACCTCGCAAAAGAGAGATAATCCCAAAAGAGGTCTACAATTTCCTCCAGCTCCACCCTCTCTTTCCTCAAGAGCTGAATTGGTTGATCTTGAACATCTGGAAGACGCGGATTCCCAACCTCTAACATCCGCTACTATGCAATGTCTTTTTACCTCCTTTCGATCTAGCCTTCAATCTGATATCAAACAAATGATAACAGATCTCAGACAAGACATCCACACACTGGCTTCCAGAACAGAACACATCGAGTCTAAAATGGCGGAATTTTCAGCTTCACATAATACTCTCATTGATGCCAATGCTGCATTGGAGGATGAAGTCCAACGCCTTTCCAATAAAGTTTTGGACCTTGAAGACCGCTCACGGAGGAACAATGTGCGGATTAGAGGCATACCTGAGTCTATCCCTCCTGACCAATTAAACTCCTTTCTAACGGACTTAATGACCCTGACTCTTCCTAGGTGCAGCCCGCAGGATCTGACCATAGACAGAATCCATAGGATTCCCAAACCCCGTAACCTACCATCGCAGGTGCCTAGAGATGTAATAGCTCGCATCCATTTTATAATGTTAAGGAGGACTTCTGAAGGCCCTACGCAAAATAGAATCTCTTCCGCATCGATTCCAATCCATTTCTCTGTTCCCCGACCTTTCAGCTGCTACCATGTCACGCAGAAGAGAGTTTCATCCCTTTACTAAAATTCTCAGAGAGAAGGAAATTTCGTAAAAGTGGGGCTTTCCGGTTAAGCTGATTATCAACAAGAATGGCTCTCAAGTTGTCTGTAATAGCCCAGAAGAAGCTTGCTCCACTCTGCGCCACTGGAACCTACTTACGTCTTCTGACTCCAGTCCAGTTCATAGGAAACAACCCCGCCCGGAGATTGTCACACCCCTGTGGTCCGAGAGATCCTCCCGTCTACGTTCTGGCTCTGTTATTTGATGGCCAAACCAACGCCTCTTTTGATGTTCACAGTTGGTCCCTTGAGGGTCTCTCCTTGGAGTATGTCCTAGACATTTTTCTTTTCTAGGTGACTGTTCACTTTCCTCTCTCCCTCAGCTCTAGGGCGGACTGCCCCGCTATTTTCCCTTCTTCGGAGGGATAAAAATGTTTTTGATGTTGCTTACAGAATTCCTGTTTTTGTTAGCATTTTGCACCAGATTATCAGCAGTTTTCATGATTACTTCTTTGACTAACACCTTTATCATAATGTTGTCACATTGGCATATTTGTACCTACACCTGCACACATATCCTCTCAAAATCCCCTCAATGGGTTTAAAAATTCTTACTTATAATGTGAAGGGCCTAAACTCTCCCTTCAAACGTTCTCTTATGTGGAGGGAGGCTATTAAGTCAGGCTCTGACGTAATTTGTCTCCAAGAGACTCATTTACTAGCTTCTGATGCCGAAAGGCGTGTAACAAACACTTCCCTTACATTTTTCAATCACACGCCACTAAAAAGAAGGCTGGAGTAGCAATTTTAATTAAAAATTCTGTTACCTTTAAGCTTATACAGTCCATTACTGACCCACTCGGACGCTTCATTATTGTGGTGTGTGAGATTGACTCCAAGCCCTACACCCTTACTACTCTATACGCACCAAACAGTAAACAAGTTCCCTTCATCAGGAAACTCATTTTAAAAGCAAAAAATGTTAGAAAGGGGGGTCTAGTTCTCTGCGGTGATTTTAACACAGTAGCCAACAGCGCTGTAGATAGATCCAGCTCACGGGGCAAACAAACCTTAGATATACAAAACCTCATACTTGAAGAGGATCTACATGACGTATGGAGGTACTTACATACCACCGAAAGAGATTATACCTTCTTCTCCCATCCCCACTCGGTTCACTCCCGAATAGATTTTTTCTTAGTTGACAAAATATTACTCGAGCGACTAGCTTCCTCACATATTGGACAAATATCATGGTCAGACCATGCACCAGTTGACATCATCCTTGAAGCCTCCATGATCTCTTCCCGTCCTCGCCTTTGGCGTCTAAACAACTTTCTCCTTAAATCTCCTGAAAATGTTGCATTTTTCAGAACTCGCTTAATGGAATACTTTTCCATCAACAAACACTCGGTCCCCTCCCCAACCACCTTATGGTGTGCCCACAAGGCCTTTATCCGAGGTGTCTTCATCCAACTAGCTAGCAGATACAACTCTCAATTCAAATCTAAACTAAATAACCTCTTAGCTGCAATCCAAATAGCTAACAATAACCTAAAATCTAATAGCTCCTTAGATAACAAAAGACGCCTCGTAAAACTACAAAACGACTTGCGTACATTATACCTCCAGAAATATGAAAGGAATCTTTCTAAGATGAAATGGCAGTTTTACATACAGGGAGATAGGCCCTCCAAACTCCTAGCCAAGCGTATAAAACTCCAACAAGCCCGCTCTAAAATTACTCATTTAACCTCTGATTCAGGCTCTAAAATTATGAACCCTTCTGATATATCTGAGCAATTCGCTCAATTCTACTCTAAACTGTATAATTTAACCTCTACAGACAACTTTCATATCCCCTCTGATGAAGAAATTAACCTTTTTCTCTCTTCAGTCCACCTCCCTTCACTAGAACCCTCCCAAATCTCTGCTCTGAATGCCCCCTTCAATATCTCTGAAGTCCAATTAGCTATTAGATCTAGCAAACTTAACAAAGCGCCAGGCCCAGAAGGACTAACGAACGAATATTATCGCCTCTATTCCGAAATCCTCTCCCCATATATGAACGATATGTTCAATGACATCGCAACTTTGGCACAACCTCCTAAAGAACTTCTACACGCCATTATATCCACCATCCCTAAACCAGGCAAGGCTACAGACATTGTTGCTAATTATAGACCCATATCTCTTTTAAATAATGACATCAAAATCTACGCAAAAATCCTAGCCTCCCGCCTCAATACCGTCCTTCCTTCATTGATATGTATGGACCAAACAGGGTTCGTAAAGGGTAGACAAGCTCGTGATGCAACTCGGCGTCTCTTAGACCTCATTCAAATTGCAGGCTCTTACGACTCTGATGTTGCCTTCCTTTCACTCGATGCCGAAAAGGCATTCGATAGAGTTAATTGACGTTATATTACTCTTGCACTCCAGAAATTCGGGTTTTCTGGTTTTATACTTTCAGCCATCATGACCTTATACACTTCTCCCTCTGCCTCAGTACTTTCATCAGGCTTTCTGTCCTCCCCATTCAACCTCACCAATGGCACTCGCCAAGGCTGCCCTCTGTCCCCATTGATATTTATCCTTTGTATTGAACCGTTAGCGGAAAAAATCAGGAGCAACCGACTTATCTCAGGTATCCGGGTCAATCAGTATCATCACAAAATCAGTCTCTACGCTGATGACGTAATGCTGATAGTGTCCAACCCGACGACCTCTATCCCAGCCATTCTTGATATACTACAGCTCTTTTCCAAGGTCTCCTATTATAAGCTTAACAGATCCAAATCATCTCTATTCCCTGTAAACATTCCTGAACATAGAATTAAATCGTTAGAAAAATTTGGCTTTGTCCTATCAACCTCCTCGGTAGATTACTTAGGTATAAAAGTTACTAACTCACCTCATAGCACCACTCAGTCAACATGAAGTCGATGTGGTAAGACACAGAAATCAACTCTCTCTGACTTCTCTCATGGGCATTAGAATTAACATTTGAAAATGTCCCTTCTCCCCAAATTTATCTACATATGTAGAGCAATCCCATATCTGGTCCCTCCAACAATCATCCACAAACTTCAATCTCTATTCACCCAGTTTGTTTGGCTTGGTAGGAGGGCAAGGGTTAAAAAAGATTTGTTGCACCTTAGCTACAAAAGGGGGAGCTTGGCCTTACCCAACCTTAGGTATTATAACATTGCAATCCTTCTTGAATAATCTTTAGCGCTCTGGCATGATACACCCTCCGTCTCATGGGCTCAGCTGGAGGGTTCCTCTTTCACACCCTGTCCTGTAAATGATCACCTCAGAGCACTCCTCCTTGGCTCGTCGGCTCCACAGTCCATTTTAGACTCCTTAACTGACCTGTTCAAACTTTGGTCTCTGCACGTACTTCCTAATTCATGGGTAAATATCCACAAAGAACACATCCTAGTGTCTACCCTCAGCTGTTGGAACGAACACCTGTCTTTCTCCGCCTGGCCCAAATATAACATTCACACTATCGATCAACTCTACCATGAAGACACTCTAAAATCCTTTTCAGACATAAGCCACTCGTTTCAGCTTCCCCGCACACTTTTTTTCCAATACCTACAGATCCGGCATATACTCCAAACTATCAACTGGAAAGTAAGAAATTCTGACAACTCCGATTTTCACAACTTCCTTTTTAGGAAAAAAGGCTTTGAGAAAGGCCTAACATTGGCCTACCATCTGCTACTTAACAAACACTCATACGTCAAATTTCCCAATATGACCAAGTGGGAGGGGGAACTGTCTAGAGAATTTACCCTGACACAATGGCATGCTGCCTCTTCAGCTCCCTTGCAGCTTTCAAAAATGCCTTAATCATTTTGAAACTATGCGCAAAATACACTTGAGATGGTATCTTTCCCCTTCCCGTTTGGCGCATATGTCTCAAGGCTCATCAAACCTTTGTTGGAAGCAATGCGGACAACAGGGAACACTGTTACATGTTTGGTGGGGATGCCCATATGTTAAGCGTTTTTGGTTATCTGTGTTCCAACTGCTTTCTAGTGTAACTGGGTTCCACTGCAGGCCAAAGCTGGAACTTGCAGTCCTAGATATCGGTCTGCAGCGGATTCCTCCTCTATTAAGAACTGTATCTTTCCATGTTTTGATTTCAGCTAGAATTGCCTTGGCGTGTGCTTGGAGGAGCTCCAGAGTCCCATCAATACACGAAGTAATCAATAGGGTTAATTTCAATTGTGCTTGTGAACTGCTACTGTTCTTGATCCTCCACATATTTCTGTTAAAAAGAGGACACTTTTGGAACCCTGGTGTGTTCCAAGTATTACACTAACGACCCGATATAGTGTCTTATAACTGGACCCCTCGTTAATCATCAATGTGATTATCTTACATTTCCTCCTCCCGATAATACTGTTAGATTGCTCACCATCTGCTGATGTTGTACCTACTACGTATAATACTGCTCATTCTCTTCTTGCTTGTTGCAAGGAGCCGATTTTGTCTGTTAATACGCTATGTTTGACCTGCTCACATCTTTATCAATAAAGTGAATGTTTCGAAAAGACAGAAAAGAGCTGATTGGCTGAGCTAGTGGGGGCTTGGCTAGCTTGGCCAATCAGAATAGGAGCGACAAAGACCCATTCTAGTCTGTGGAGAAGTTTAGACCAATCAGAATCCACGGCGGGATAATTCAAAATACAGTAAAAAGACAGAAAAGAGCTGATTGGTTGAGCTAGCGGGTGCTTGGCTATCCCAGCCAATCAGAGCGCGAGCTACTTCTCCCATTATAGTCTATGGAGAGATGGCGCACTGAAATCTCGGCGCTCAGCGCCGTGCGGCATGAAGTATTAATCAAAAAATAATTTTTATTAAATGTAAAACATTATCAGATAAAGAGCCGAACCCTTCTTTACAAATAAAGCAGTTAAATCCCTAACAACGCGTTTGTCGCCGAGACCGGCGCTACATAGGGAACTGCAATAGAGAGAATCGCCGGGAAATACAGTAATTCAAATTGTTTAAGCTATTCTCATTGGTCGGCATAAACCAGCCAATCAGAATAGGAGCGACAATGTCCAATTATAATCTATGGAGAAGAATTGACCAATCAGAATAGGAGCGACAATGTCCCATTATAACCTATGGAGAAGAATTGACCAATCAGAATAGAAGCGACAATGTCCCATTATATCCTATGGAGAAAAATTGAACAATCATATTCCAAGGCGGGACAGTTCAAAATACAGTAAAAATGCAGAAACGAGCTGATTGGTTGAAGCGGCGGGGGCTCGTCCAGCTTAGCCAATCAGAGCGCGAGCTACTTTCTCATAGAGTTCTATGGGGAAAAGAAATTCTGAGCGCGCTCTGTGATTGGCTAAGTTAAAGGAGGCACCGTTATTTGGACCAATGGGAGAGCGAGCGACGCTCCTATGGGTTTTCAAATGCAAACTGAAATCAAACTGTACACGGCCGAAAAAAATTATAAGACTACAGAAGTGGTCCTGATGTGTATATAAAATGAATAATAATATGGGGGTAACGAAAAAAAAATATTAAATCAATAAAATCATGTTAATTTCTTTATTTTCGTTGCACCCATACTATTGATCCTTGGCTAACGAAAATAAAGAAATAAACATGATTTTATTGATTTAATATTTTTTTTTCGTTACCCCCATATTATTATTCATTTTATATACACATCGGGACCACTTCTGTAGTCTTATCATTTGATTTCGGCCGTGTACAGTTTGATTTCAGATTGCATTAGAAAACCCAAAGGAGCGTCGCTCGCTCTCCCATTGGTCCAAATAACGGCGCCTCTTTTAACTTAGCCAATCCCAGAGCGCGCCCCAGAATTTCTTTTCCCCATAGAACTCTATGAGAAAGTAGCTCGCGCTCTGATTGGCTTACCTGGACGAGCCCCCCGCCGCTTCAACCAATCAGCTCGTTTCTGCATTTTTACTGTATTTTGAACTGTCCCGCCTTGGAATATGATTGGTCAATTTTTCTCCATAGGATATAATGGGCCACTGCCTCTCCTATTCTGATTGGTCCAAACTTCTCCATAGGATATAATGGGTCTTTGTCGCTCCTATTCTGATTGGCTGGCTTCTGTCGACCAATGAGAATAGCTTAAACAATTTGAATTACTGTATTTCCCGGCAATTCTCTCTATTGCAATTCCCTATGTAGCGCCGGTCTCGGCGACAAACGCGTTGTTTGGGTTTTTAACTGCTTTATTTGTAAAGAAGTGTTCGGCTCTTTATCTGATAATGTTTTACACTTAATAAAAATGATTTTTTTATTAATACTTCATGCCGCACGGCGCTGAGAGCCGAGATTGCATTGCGCCCATCTCTCCATAGACTATAATGGGAGAAGTAGCTCGCGCTCTGATTGGCTGAGCTAGCCGAGCCCCCGCTAGCTCAGCCAATCACCTCTTTTCAGCATTTTTACAGTATTTTGAACTGTCCCGCCGTGGATTCTGATTGGTCTAAACTTCTCCATAGGCTAGAATGGGTCTCTGTCGCTCCTATTCTGATTGGCTGAGCTAGCCAAGTCCCCGGTAGCTTAACCAATCAGCTCTTTTCAGCATTTTTACTGTATTTTGAACTATCCCACCGTGGATTCTGATTGGTCTATGCTTCCCCATAGGTTTTAATGGTTCACTGTCGCTCCTATTCTGATTGGCCGGTTTATGCTGACCAATCAGAATAGCTTTTGGAATTTGAATTACTGTATTTCCCGGCAATTTCCAATATCCTAATTCTTGAATTAGGATATTAGAAAGTGATTTTGTTTTATGTATTTTTTATTTTTTTTAGGTTTCAGCTCTTTTCCTGAGAATGTTGAACGCCTTTATAAAGGCGATTTTTGATTCATACTCCGCACCGACATCTGGAATGATTTCTCACTGTTCCAGCCTGTCTCGCATCGGAACTGTTTTTCGGCGCAGTCCCGCACGGCGCCTAAGTCCCGCACTGCGCCCATGTCCCCGCACTGTGCCCCACACACACTGGCGAGGCGCAGGGAACTTTTCCCCGCATGTATGAGTGCGCTACCTCCGGCGGTGAATCATAGGCGCAGCGCCGCACTGCGCCTCAGTCCCTGCATTGCGCCCCACACACTGGCCAGGCGCGGCGGACTTTTCCCCGCATGTATGACCGCACAACCTCGGGCGCCGAATCATAGGCGCAGCCCAGCACTGCGCTTCGGACCCGCACTGCGCCTAAAACAGAGGCGAGGCGCGGCGGACTTTACATGCTATGTATGAGCGCGCCCTGGCCCCGACATAAATCAGGCGCAGATTCCGCCGGAAAACTGGCGGAAAGGTGCGCCCCGACCCGGCGGGATTCATACATGTGGCCCTTGGACATTTCTGTGCAAAAATAGAAACAAAATAGTATGGTGAGAAACAGACCAAATGGTAAATCTAGTGCATTTTGCATTTGCAAACATTTTATTCTCTATATTTAACATACACTACTCAAAAAAGTTAAGGATATTTGGCTTTCGGGTGTAATTTATGGAAACTGTAAAAATTTCATGCTACAGTGATATTTTATCCTGAAAGTTGGCCATTTAAGTTGTAGCATGCAATGTGGATTTTCTCATCTCAAACAATTTAATGAAACAAAAGTCAACAACAGTGGAGGGTATTCACCATCAAAAACTGTCAGTCTCAATAATGTGTCATGTGGCCTTGAGCATCAATTACAGCTTGACAGCGATGTCTCATGCAGTTCACAAGTTGAGTTTTGACTGCTGAGGCCTGGCTTCCCATTGTTCTTGAAAGGTGCCCCTAAGGTCATTGAGGTTCAGGGGTACAGAGTTATGAGCTTCTACATGGCGACTCAGTTGATCCCACAGGTTTTCTAGAGAGTTCATTCCTGGCGAAAGTGCAGGTCACTCCATTTGAGGTATCCCAGTCTCCAACAGCCGTTCCCTAATGATGCGACCTCGATGAGCCGGTGCATTGTCCTCCATGAAGATGAGCCCTGTGTTGTTCATGCAGAGGCACAATCACTGGATTAATGTTAAAGTAGTAGAGACTTGTCACTGTACCATTCACAAAGTGTAGGGCAGTTCTGTATTGACTTGATAATCCTGCCCACACTGTAACACCACCTCTACCAAAAGATCATCTGTGGCTGATCCACTGTGCTCTCTTTCATGTTTCCAACATCATTGACAGACATAATTTCTGCTCAGAGTGAATCGACTTTCATCACTGAAAAGCACCGAGGACCACTGATCCCCCTTCCAACGTAGATGTTCCCTGGCCCATGCAAGACGATGATGCCTGTGTAGTCTAGCACACAGACCATGCTGATGTAAACAGCTACGAATGGTCTGATGTGATGCTTGGTTGCCTCTCCCCTCCCTTCTTTGCCTTTCTGTGAATCTTCTAGTCTCTCTGTTGCCACCTGCTGATGACACTCTGTGACACTCTAAGCTCAGTGACCACTTCCGTCTGAGAGCATCCTGCCTGAAGTCTCACAATTGCGAAGTACTGTTGATCAATTGTAAGGTGTTGTCTTGGTCTCATGATGTCAAAATGTGAACAGCATGATGAGGAGGACCGTTCAAATCCCAATTAAAATTGATCCCTTTAATTTATTGGGCGACTCAGGGATTAAACAGCTGTTTGGAATTTTGCCATTAAGCTCCTTGTTAGAGATCAGCAAGTTGTGCAAAAAGTACTGAAACATTGAACAGTTGGACATGTGCATTCTAAAGTTAAGAGATGGTCTCATTTAGTTAATTAAACAAAAATTCAAGAAATTTTATGTTCATCCTAAAATTTCAACCAAAAGCCAAATATTCCTAAATTTTAGTGAGCAATGTATGTGAACCCTTGCCCACATTTCTATTGGATTAGGGTAAAACCCTCCTTGTACAGTAATATCTGCATCTAATCGTTTCTAGTAATTGTTGATTAGTCCTGTATATCGGCTTGAGAAGTTTAAGCTCATTCCTCTGTCTAAAATGGCCTTTTTTAATGTCGGTGGATTTCCTGACATGAACTGGCCACTTTCGATCCTTCCATAGCATTTCTATTAGATTAATATCAGGACTTTGATTTTATAGAGGTTGTCTAATTACTGATATTAGCTTTTAACATGTTGGGAACTGTAAATGAAGACATTTTCCTTATATGTTGCTTTGTTTTTTTTTCTTTATTGAGGAGATAAAAATGATTTTATCAGCTCTGAGTGCACTCAGGTTTCTCTAGGTTACCAACCTGCTCTGCCCTGCTCTCCCCTGATGTTTGTCTTATCTGCCAGCAGGGGTGACATCATCGCACAGGTCTCATACAGAACTGCAGGCAGTTTGAGAGCTTAAGTGTTATCTGATCTCACAATCAAAGAAGACTAATTATTACTGTTTATTGTAGCTCTGGAGCTTCTCTGGACTTGAGATCAGGAGATTTTTATCTAAAGTCAGAGTAATTAGCAGACCTCTGTATACAGAGCTGGTATGCTAATTACCCACAGCCTGACCAAGAAGAGACAGGATGCAGAAATGAAAGCTACTTTATGAAACAGCGTGGTGAGTGTAGTGTTAGTCAATCAAATGACTATTATAAGTCATATTATAGTGAATCATCTCCATTCAATATCACATTTATATCTTAAAATATAAATTATGCAGGTTTGCACCTCTAACCCGCTTGTATTTCAAAGTCCTATTGACATAATTGGCCACATGTATGAAAACGGTCTAGGTCTAAAATTCACCTTGTTGCCCATAGCAGCCCATCACAGTGCCCATTTCATTTCATATAGTGCTCAGGAAAAATGAAAGGGGCGTTCTGATTGGTTACTAAGGGCATCAAGGTGAATTTTAGACCTAGACAGTTTTCATACATGTGGCCCAATGTCTCTTCGTATATCTTAAACACAAACCCTGCTTCCCTGCTTACATTGTCACAAGTCAGTTTAAACTTCTGTTGATTTAATCTTATGCTTTGGATGCAAAGTCCTTCTTTATACTATTGACTTATCCTTCTGTCTACAAGAGGTGTTTTTGTGTATTTTGCTTTAAACCTTGAAGCCGTTCCTCCCATGGTAAAAGTATGACACAAAATAACACCTGTGCATTTTTTAAGCTGACACAGCATTAGATTGTGTCTGCCATTTTGTTTAAGTAACATATATAAAGTCTTGTAGCTGGAGGTAAAGCCAGAAGTCTGGACCCAGGTGTACAGGATGCTTGTATCCGTTGTTGATTTACCCGGATGCCTAGGACGCTGTGGCACCGATAGTTCCCTTGGTTTCTCTGTCCTCACCATTCCAGCTTCTCAATGGATGAAGTATTAAGGACGGATGAAGTAAAAAGCCCTCGGTGATGCCATAAGATTTAACCTTTAACTATTTAACTATTTTTCACAAATGTACATAACATCACACTATTTTCTGTAATCAATTTTATTATTTTATCACGCTTGATTTATTACTGGACTATTGTAAATAAAACCGTTTTATATCCTTATTGACTGGACTTCTTTAAAGCCGTATCCCGAACTATACCGATAAAACTTGGCACAACAGGTGAGACAACACCTTTAACTTTGTTCTTGTTTAACTATTCTTTAGTAGAACAACTTGTGTTCTTAGGGGCATTATCTTGCTGCATGAACAATGTTTTCTTAAGATGTAGCTAATGGATAGATGTTCCAAAATGTTCTTGTAGAATTTGCTGGTATAATTCAGAATTCATTCATTTCATAATGATGGCAAGCCGTCCTGAGCCACATACAGCAAAAAGACCCAAACCAAGATACAGCCGTTTTTCATAAACCACTTCTCATTTAAACCAGACAGCTTTGTTTTAGGCTTCTCTGTCCACAAAATAATGTTTCAATAGCCTAATGGCTTGTCCAACCAATGTTTAGCAAACTGCAGACGAGCAGCAATGTTCTTCTTAGAGAGCAGTAACTTTCTTCTTGCAGTACTGATATGCACACCATCCTGATGGTGGACTAATGAACATTAACATCAGCTAATGGGGGAGGGGTTTTAGTTAAAGGTTACATTCAGTTCTTTTTACTTACTTTTAGGACTTGTGTAAAAATCTAATGTCGTTTTAGGACACATTTATGCAGAAATATAGGAAATTCTGGATGGTTCACAAATAGTGTTGAGCGATGCTAATCGACAATGTTGATATTGGCACGGTTTTTATGTTGATCGGAATTTTCCGATCACACGATAATTTTGGTGAAAATCTGCGCATAATCTATTAATATCGCTCTATTTTCGGCGCTTCCTGTCATTTTGGCGGCCAGCAAATCAGCTTAGAGCAGGGTGAGCTGGGTGTGCGACATCATTACTGTGATGTGTATGGTTGTCATTGGCTGGAAAAATCACATGACCTCGTTTTAAATAGAACAGCCCTTCCTGTTCAGCATCAGTGTGTCACTGTGTCTCATAAGAGCAGGACGTGTGTTAGCTTTCTCCTCAATACAGCTCAGCGACACAGTTCTCTTTGTTCACACAGACAACTATGCTTTTAGCTGTGAACATTAGAACATAGGTAGATTAGAGAATTTCAGCTCTTAGTTAGTTAGGCTGAGGTTTTTAAAGAAGCATCTAGTGCTGTACAGCCGTGGCGGGGGGTGGTGGGTGGAAGGGGGATGCGAGTGAACACAGACAGACAGGCAGGCTTTTAAAAGGAGAGTTTATATTGTGCAGTCCAGACTGCTTTGAACCTGCATTGAAATGGGTTTTTTTTTTTACCAGTTTTTGGTGAAATAATACCTTGTATTTTGTGCAGCCCTGTTTTGTTCAAAGACCCACCTTGTACTTATATTAGGATGCAGAACTTTTCTAGTAACTGCAGGTGTATTTCATAGGTGCAAAAACCACCTTTTATTATCCGTACACAATTTAATTAGTTTTTTTTTCACTTTTGTGCAGCCCAGTTTTGTTCAAAGACCCACCTTGTACTTACAATAGGATACAGAAATTTTCTAGTCACTGCAGGTGTATTTCATAGGTGCAAAAACCACCTTTTATTATCCGTATAAATTTTAAATAGGTGTTTTTCACTTTGGCGCAGCCCAGTTTTGTTCAAAGACCCACCTTGTACTTACAATAGGATACAGAACTTTTCTAGTCACTGCAGGTGTATTTCATATGTAACGGTCCGGTAGTGGATCCGCTGGACCACCGCAGGCGATGGTGGAAGCCCACACCAGGGACCGGAATCTAAGTAGGTCCCGGTATTCACCAGAGCCTGCCGCAAAGCGGGATGGACTTGCTGTGGCGGGAGTCTACCAGGTTGCTTCCACTGGCGGGACTTGCTTGCGGTGGCGGCCAAGGGTAGGCGTGGTACAGATTCGTCAGGCAGGCTCGTAGTCGGGGACAGGCAGGAGGTCAGGACAGGTGTCTGGGATTCGTAGACATGGACAGACAGAAGGTCGGGACAGGCGGCAAGATTCGTGGTTGGTAAGCGTGAGCAACGGGTACGGTTCACGGGTAGGCAAGACAAGGCTTTTTGGAACGCTTTCTCCAAAGGAATGAACACTAAGGATCTGGCAAGGCTGCCAGGAAGGGGCCGGACTTAAATAGGAACAGTGCCCGGCAATGACCAATTACCGGCGCACTTTCCCTTTAAATTTCACACTGTCGGCACGTGCGCGCGCCATAGGGGGCGGCGCTGCATTCGCCGGGGACCCGAGATGGACGGGACAGGAGCATGGCCAGGTAAGTGACTGGTAGCAGAGGCCGAGGCGTGAGCGGACCCCGGAACCGAGGTGCTCTGAGTTGAAGCACGGAGGCGCCCGCGACCCGGAACGAGGATCGCAGGGGCATCCATGACATCATAGGTGCAAAAGTCACCTTTTATTATCCGTACACAATTTAATTAGGTGTTTTTCACTTTGGCGCAGGCCAATTTTGTTCAAAGACCCACCTTGTACTTACATTAGGATACAGAAATTTGCTATTAATTGCGGGTGTATTTCATAGGTGCAAAAAACACCTTTTATTATCCGTACACAATTTAATTAGTTTTTTTTTCAATTTGGCGCAGGCCATTTTTGTTCAAAGACACACCTTGTACTTATATTACGATAAAAAAATTTTCTACTACTTTCAGGTGTATTTCATAGATGCAAAAATCACCTTTTATTATCCATACACAATTTAATTAGGTTTTTTTCACTTTGACACAGGCCATTTTTGTTCAAAGACCCATGTTGTACTTATATTACGATACAGAAATTTTCTAGTAATTGCAGGTGTATTTCATAGGTGCAAAACCCACCTTTTATTATCCGTATTAATTTTAAATAGTTGTTTATCACTGTCGCACAGCCCAGTTTTGATCAAAGACCCACCTTCTACTTATATCAGGATACAGAAATTTGCTAGTAATTGCAGATGTATTTCATAGGTGCAAAACCCACCTTTTATTATCCACATACATTTCAAATAGGTGTTTTTCACTTTGGTGCTGCCCAGTTTTGTTCAAAGAGCCACCTTGTACTAAAATTTGAATACATAAATTTTGTGGTAACTGCTGTTATATTGCATTGGTGCACAACCCACCTTTTCTTATCCGTATAACTTTTAAATAGCTGTATTGCATGTGGTGCGGCCCTAGTTTTTTTCAAATAGCCACGTTGTATGACAATTTTCTAGCAACTGTTTTTTTGTCTTTGCTGAAAAAACGCTTTTTCAACCGAAACTTTAAATTTTTTTTGCGCTCTCAGTTTGGCGCGATAGGCACGTATGTTTTTTTTTTAAAACTATCAATTTAGCCCACTGAGCAGTTGTAAACCCCTGGGACTGAAGGAACAACACTGTTTTTTTGTTTAGGGTTCTTCCACCAGCCCGCATTTCACAGAATTCGCTAAAAAACATTTCAGTTTCTAACCAGTTGGGGGGAAATTAGAGGGATTTAAGAATAGCGTTTTTTGCCGTCTTTCAATAAGAGACTTCAAAAATTTTCCCAATCTTCTTAAAGTTTTATTTTTCTGAAATGGACGAAATGCAGTGGAAGCGAGCAAAGGGGGTTAGAATGGGGTAGGGGTTTAAGAAAGGGCCCCTTTTCCATTTGGGGCGACAACACGAAAACCAGTGGATGGGGGGTTGCAGGAACCGCGGCCTTATCGCGGGTCGGGGCCCGTAAATTCAAACGAACAGCATCGAAAATCTGTTCTTCAGGGGTTTAATGAAACCCCGCACCAGCAGTCTTACCTCCTTTCCCCAGTCCCCGGCCACAAATGTGTCATCGCATCGCGCACCCTTCAAATGAAGCGAAGGCAGCCAAAGTCACTCGTTCCCCCACTGTGGAAAATCTTTTTCTGAAGATCTTTTTTGATGAAAAATGCGGTTGGGTCAGAAGGATGTTAAAAGATAAAGAGGCTAAAGGGATGATTTTGTTTTGCTCGGGCGCCCATTAAAGATGCCATAGAGGAGGAAAAGGAGTGTAATGGGAAAAAATCCCGGGGTTGGAAACCCCTTGCAGTCCCTTGTTGACCCCGCAGCCCGGGATGCAGAATGTCAGGAGACGAAGTCACCTATGTTGGAAATGATGAAACTTGCAAAACCAACGTTCTTTTCAGCAGATTTGTTGCGAGCGCTTCATCAGGACGGGGAGGAAAACGATGGGAGTGTCATACGGCTTTCCCCCCTAAAAAAAGGAAGAGGGCGGTCGCAGAAGCGCTGAGTGACCCCCAACCCCGATCAGTGAAAACACCGCCCCTCGTTTATTTCGTCAAAAAGGCCCAGGCCTTCAAGCCGGGGTTTTTTTTGACAAGCCTCTGTTTACCCCCATGTCATATGCCCCCCTTTTCCCCTAAACCATCATTTAAGGGAAAAAATCTTAGGGTTTAACCAACCAAAAATGTCAGTCAATGCAGCGAAGCATGAGTTGAAATGGACGGAACACTTGGCCAAAAAGGGCCCCCCGATGCCGGGCTTCCAAACCAAATGTCCACCCCGTCTCCGCCCCTCCTTCTCTGCCACCACCAAGCGTTCCCCACGCCATGTCTCTCAGACATGATAGGGTCCCTCCCTTCAGCCTCCACGTCGCTCGAGTCCCGCACCACCCGAGACCCTCCTACCCATTTCTTCCACCAGTTTGATGACCTGTACGCTGTACAGCAGCCAGTCTAGCGCCAGCCCCTTTTGTCTTCCGGTTTGGGAGCAGAAAAAAACACTTTAACCAAAATATCCCAAAGCCAAAAGCCCGAATGTGGCATTGCCGGCTTTTTGGGTTGGAAAATGTTTCCTTTCCGTATGGTGGAAAATGGGTTCTGCCACGCATGGCCCCCGCTCCCCCAAAACCAGATGCCGGAAGGGATTTTTTTGCCAGAAAAGCCGTCCCTGCTCGGCCAGCCCCGTGCATCTAAAAAATTTTAAGCGTGTTGTCTCATCTGTGTCCCGCAAAGTCCATCTGACCAGATACGGGTAGTAAGAACGGCAAGGCCGTAATCTCTGTGACAGCTCACTGGGGAGCTGGGTGGGTGCTCTGGTGGTGACGGGGCTTCAGGGTCGGTGCATCTCTTTTAAAACCACAAGGGTGGTGAGGGGTTTTTACCCCAAATCCCTGGTGGCATCCGTGCCCCAGAGAACCAGGCCGTGTTGGAATTTTAAAACTGTCTTGAAAACCGTCAAACACAGGTCGGAGGGCTGTGGTTGGGTCTCCCCAACGGGTCCGAGCACTGGGTGACAAGAACCTTGTGCCAGGCAAGGTGGTGTGCGTTAACGGTCGAAATCTGCTGGCAGCCCTTAAGATCGGTAGGCTGGAGCACATCCCTTGACTGGTACATGTCATGAACCTCGTCGTCCAGAAATTTCTAAAGCTCTACCCGGGTCTGGACTGCCTGCTGAGGAAAGCTCGAGGTCTGAGCTCGCACTTCTGCCGTTCGCACCCACCTCCGTCCCGCCTGGCTGTGTTGCAGCGTCAGCTCGGCCATCCCGTCAACCGTCTCATTGTTGACGTGGCAACACGTTGGAATTCCACCCTCCACATGCTCCAGCGATTGTGGCAGCAGCGCAATGCCATTACGCAGTACGAAGTGACACATGGCCTGACAAGCAGCGGTGCGGACCTTGGGGTGTTGAGCCACCGAGAGTGGAGGCAGATGAAAGAGCTCTGCACCATCCTTGCCAGTTTTGAAGAAGCCACCAAAATGGTCAGTGCGGACAATGCCCTTGTCAGCATGAGCATTGTGGTGATCTTAGTTCTGGAACGATCGTTGGACACTCTGAAACATCAGGTCCAACCAGCGACGGAGGAGGAGACGGACACAGATGCGGACACGGAGCCTTTCTCTCCGTCGAATCCACAAGGCCCGACAGTTTCACAATTTTTTCGGTCTTCACTAGGCAGTGGTTCAGGTTCCAGGGCTCGTACAAGGCGGCGCCTCAGCTCTCAGGGTGCATCATCTGAGGCAAGTCAGGGCTGTGTTGAAGCTGTGCCGGAGGAAGCGGAGGAGGAGGATGAGGTATTACTGGGCACCGACGTTACCGATGGAAAGAGGTTGGCGCGAATTTGAGGCGGAGGAGGAAGGTGAGGAAGATCAGTTTTCTAGTGCCCCTCGACCCAGAGGCTTGTGAAATCAAGGCTCCATCTCTCACATGAGTGCTTGGATGCTCCATTTCCTCCAAAATGATCCTCTCATTAAGGCCATCAAAATGAACAACAGTTACTGGGTGGCCACCCTCCTCGATCCCCGATACAAAACAAAACTCAGCACTTTCCTTCCACCCACCCAAATAGAGAGTAAAATGCAGGAAATGGAGACCTTGCTGATTGATCAACTGGAGACATCTGTTGCGTCTACTTCACGTTCTTCAAATGTCACGGTGGAACAACGTCAGTGACGTGACAGCAGTAGAGTGCCAAGTAGCCGTAGTGGCAGCAGCAGCAGGCAATGTGGCGAAGCCTAATGGGTTTACTCTGGCAATCTTTATTTACCACCTCACCAACGCATGAATTGCAGGGCACACATACAACACACAGAGACCAGCTTAAGATCATGGTGCACGACTATCTGCGTCTCAACACCGATGTTTTTGGATGTGTTCTGGACCCAATCGACTTGTGGGTTTCCAAAATAAATGAATGGCCCGAGCTCGCTCGCCACGTCATAGAGATTTTTGTCCTGCCAGCAGCCCAGCGTCATATCTGAGCGGACCTTCAGCACAGCTGGAGGGTTATTACAGACAAACGCATCGCTTTCCACCAGATAATGTGGATCGTTTGACTTTCATCAAGATGAATCAGGCATGGATCTCTGATGATGTTGTGGCCCCAATTGCCGAGGTTACCGATTAGTTGCCGGTCTACTTCACATTCCTCTTCCAAAAGAAATGGTCCTCTTGAAAACTTTTTTTTTAAATGATTATTTCTTACTGCAATTTTTACTCTCAGTTCCCAAAAATTCATTTTGCTGGTTTTGCGGTGTGAAGACTGTAAAAGACACCAAGGTTTTATGACAAAACCGTATTCCATTTACTCACTTTATCTTTAGAATTTTTCGCATTGTCATGGTTTTGGGGTCATGCTGCTGTGAGATACAGCTACAATCATGGTCCTTTGGAACAGAAATGTGCTTTAAGTGGCATTTCTCCATCACAATTTTTAATAGTGGCTGAGAAGTCATATTTAGAATTTTTTTGGAGTCATGTTGCTGTGAGATACAGCAATAATCATGGTCCTTTGGAACAGAAATGTGGCTTCTACGTGGCATTTCTCCTCACAATTTTTAATAGTGCTGAGAAGTCATTTTATAATTTTTTGGGTCATGCTGCTTTGAAATGCAGCTATAATCATGGTCCTTGGAACAGAAATGTGGCTTCTAAGTGGCATTTCTCTCTCACAATTTTTAACAGTGGCTGAGAAGTCATTTTTATAATTTTTTGGGTCATGCTGCTTTGAAATGCAGCAATACTACAGGTCCTATTATAAACAAAATGTGGTTTCTAACAGACATTTTTTCTTCACAATTTTCAAGAGTGGCTTAAGGGTCATGTTTTGAATTTTTGGGGGCATGTTGCTGTGAAATGCAGCTATACTACAGGTCCTATTCTAAAAAATGTGGTTTCTAATAGACATTTATTCTTCACAATTGTCAAGAGTGGCTCAATGTCCAGTTCAACTAAAATGGTGGTTGAAAGACTCCTCTTTGCGGCACTTTTTAAATCTGGGGTCATACAGGTTTGGGGCTCATGCTGTGGCCCAGGACAAGTATAGTCAATGTCCAGTTCAACTAAAATGGTGGTTGAAAGACTCCTTATTTCGGCACTTTTTAAATCTGGGGGTCATGCATGTTTGGGGCTCATGCTGTGGCCCAGGACAGGTATAGTCAATGTCCAGTTCATCTAAAATGGTGGTTCAAAGACTCCTTTTTCCGGCACTTTTTTAATCTGGGGGTCATGCAGGTTTGGGGCTCATGCTGTGGCCCAGGACAGGGATAATCAATGTCCAGTTCAAGTAAAATGATGGTTCAAATCATACTGCCTTCTGGCACTTTTTAATTTGTGGGTCATGCAGGTTTAAGGGTCATTTTGTGGTACAAGACAGGGATAGTGAATAGTCTGTGACTTTTTTTCTGTGACTCTTGTTGCCTAATTGTTTTGCCTAAGATGTAGCACGTATCCAGTTTACTGTTGTGGATGTTAATTCCAGCTTCTCCAGCCCTGTTTGGGTGTGAGAATGAAGGTGTTGTTCCTCTCCCATAGACTTTAATGGTCATCGTCGATAATCTATTATCGACTATTGGAAATCGTCTTGATAATTGATGATATCGACTATTGACCCGATTACGATAGTCGACGTAATCGCTCATCACTATTCACAAACTTTCAAGGACAATTGTACCTTGAGGTGACCTGTGAAGATGATACCCTGATACCTTTGAGAGATATCTTGTATGGGTGTCCATGTATTTGTAAATAGCAATAAATACACAAATGTAGTAAGTCAGAAATTCAGCTTTTTCTATCAACAGACTTTATTTACAGTTTTCCATTACCTTATATAGTAATATAAAAAAGTAAAAGCTAAAGTATTAGCCATATAACAATTTCTTTACAGAATATACTAAGATAAAAATTCAGTCATTACAGTTTTTAATCTTAAAATGTACTTTAGCATTGAGCTCCATTCTTAAATAAGTTACGGCTGGATAGTTCAATGTAAAAATGAATCTAGTAAAAGGTAACTTCTACAGTTTTGCAGAACAATGGTAAGGAATATGGTTTACCCACTGTTACCATTGTTGGATTACTCCTGGTCATTGGCACATATAACTCTCTAAGTAAATGTCATAAGTGGCATCAGAACTTGTGTCCCCAGCTGCCACGATGGCCCCTCATCTTTGTGTTGCTTTATGTAGCTGCCCCCTACCACAAAGCAGCCACTTCATTGACTGGTCGCCTGTATCTGCAGCAGCTATTTCCTAGCGCATGCTGGTCCTAATGAATTTAAAGGATCAGTGCACACTGCTAATCTGTATACCCTCCAATCTCTGCACTCTTAAGGTTACCTACACAGGAGACTTCCCTCATGACCCTGCCTGATATTTGATTGTACATTTTGGCAGATGCTAGCATATTCCATGTTGTGTTTCCTGGTCTAGACTTCGAATATTCCATTGACCACACAATTTTCTGCTGCCTGCCCTGACTTTCTGGCTTGGTCCCTGACCTTGCTAAGACTCTGCTCTCTTCAAGCTATTGCCTGCCCAACTACTCATTTTGTCTGCTCCCTTTGATGTCAGTTGTATGTGAGTGTGTTGGCTGTAGCAACCTGGGAGTCCCAGAAAAGGTCAGATCCTTGCACATGGGTTAAAGGTTGAAAATCTACAGAACTCCAGTCCTTAGCATAGTTTTGCCCTAAAACTTGAGTGCAACCAAGAGGATCCACTGTCTGTCACATCTGAGCCTTGATTAAATGCTGCCAACAGTGGTGATAACATAATAAAATCAAAGGGTGCTTTGTCAGTCCTTTATTCAAATCTCCTAGTTTTAACAAATATGTATGCTCATTTTGAGAAATACACCTTTTAAGCTAATAAACAAAACAAATAAGTATAAGGTTTAATCAGTACATTACTACTTGCTTGAAAAACATGTTATCTTAATTGACTTTTGATTAAACATGATTTTAGTGATAAAGTAAAGCACCAATAAAAGCTGCAGAGTGGTATGAGTGGGCTGCAGATCACAACAAAATAAATAATAGCTAATGAGAAGACTAGAAATATGAGGCCATATAATAGGTAGATGACATGTGTGTCTGTAGTGAAATTAGGATTGATTTGGTTGTTTAATTTGAGTTCCAACTATAATAATTAAGTTGTTTTTTTCTGTCTGATCTGTGCAGTAATGTGGTCTTACTCTGTGTACGTTTAAATGCTCCTTCTGAAGGTTTCTGGGAGATTATCTTACACACAGAACAAGTACTGTATATAGAGAAGGGCTATAACACACTATGATGTGTGGTTCCTGTGTGGTGGATGCATAAGCGTAGAAAAAATAGCAGATGATATTTCCTACAGAGAAAGGACTAATACAGACTATTTGTGACACCCATGTGCTGGCCAAAAACACTGTGTAACGGTGGGCCTACCGTAACGGAAGACTAGAGATGTGGATCCACTGGACCGCTGCAAGCGGTGGTATAAGCCACATCAGGGAGCGGAGTCTAAGTTGGTCCAATATTCACCAGAACCCGACGCAAGGCAGATGAACTTGCTGCAGAGGAACACTACCTGGTCTCTACCCCTGATGTGACTTGTTTGCAGTGGCAGGCAAGGTGTAGCATGGTATAAAATCGTGAAGCAAGCTTATAGTCAGGGACAGGCAGGAAGATCAGGACAGACGGCAAAGCTCTGTGGTCGAGGGACGGAGACGGATACAGTACACAGAATAACAGTAAACACAACGGAACGCTTCCTCTCAAGGCTCTAGGGCACTATCGATTTGGCAGGGAATTAAGGGAGGGGCAGGATTGAAATAGGGTCAGCATCCAGTGATAGCAAATCACCGGCGCGCTGTCCCTTTAAATTTAGCTGGAGTGCCGCACGCATACCTGGCAAACAATGTGAGTGCGGTGAGGTGAGTAAGAGATGGGGCTGCCAGTGTACTCGCTTGTGTTGGCATATCAAGGATTGATTATCCTTTCATGAACACCCAGAGATGACTTACTTTACCAAGGAGTGCGACATCCTTCCTGCTCTATATGTGTTAACCAATGAGCATTTTGATTGGTAGAAAGGGAAGGCACTTACTAGTTAGTGAATAGTGCCAATGGACTTAGCCCAACAATGATTACTTTACTCTAGAGAGGATCAGACAGACTGGACACTCGTCCTGGTGATAGTATACAGGTGAAAGGTGTTTGTTGTGGGTCAACTGTTTCCTTTAAGGCCCAGTACCAAAAATGTATTTTGTAGTGAGGATGCAGGTAAGGCTTCTGTGCCCATGTCATGATCCGTAGAAAGAAGGCGGGAAATGACAACTGGCCTCTGGGGCCAGTTGATTAGATCAGAGATACTGGTGTAACTTAGTTTATTTTGATGGTGATATCATGGCTTTCCATGTCATCTGCTTTAAATATGTGCGCTGTAAGAGAGAAAACAGAGGACAGACGCACCTCGCGTAACATTGTAAGGGTAAACAGCATTAACGGAGAGGGTAATAAAAACCACTCACCTTTTGTGGTTGTATAGGATGGTACAACTCATGTAGATGACAGCAAAAGATAGGTTCCTATTTTGTCAGCTTCAGCTAAAATTAGGATTACTTATATTACTTATATTTCTACGTGCATACCTACAGCTTGAGCGCCACCATAGGACCGTATTATATACCTCATCCAATTCATTCAGATGAAAGAAGGTTATCATGTTATCCGTTTTAAATCACAACAAAAGCCATTGAAAGTATTGATAAAGTTGAGAACTCTCTGTGCCATGATATAAATGGTACGTTATCTGTTAGGTTAATCTTTGCTACCATTGTAGAGCAGATCTCCACCATTCTGATACCACTGTCAATAGTGTCCACACTATATTTATAACTGTTAAAGAAATGAATAAAACCATATAGATTGCTGTTTTTTTTATATTAACATGATACTTAGAGAGTGATGAAAAAATATGTTGCTGTTTTTTGCTTCGCTTACAAAAAGAAACTGTTCTACACAGTTGCACGTATCTTATCACTGCAAAACTGGACTTTCCACGTGATGGCATCTACCCATATGGACAAGATAAAGGGCCACATGTATGAAACTGTTTAGACCTAAACAGGTTCATACATGTGGCCCAAAATGTCAAAAACATTTTCAGCTCATATTTTGAACTTCACAATTGGACAAAACCTGTCACAATGGATAATTTTACACTATACAGAAGACTATGTTTTATCTGATTGTAGAGCTCTCTCTTAATTGCATTGAAGTGAATTTCTTTTATGTCACTTTGCTATAATTTTGCTAGAATTAATAATAACAATAATAATGATTATTATTATTCTTTTTTAATCTGGACCACCTGTTTCACGTTGCCTTTTTCCACGACATAACCAACATATATTTGGGATGAATCTCAGCAGCCTTCTCATTGGGTTCTCTCCTGAACACTGATATATAATCTCAAACTAGGCACAAAGTCGGCTGAATGAATGCAATAATAGCTCCCTTTACTTTTTGCAACAATATATACAGTCATATGAAAAAGTTTGGGCACCCCTATTAATCTTAATCATTTTTAGTTCTAAATATTTGGGTGTTTGCAACAGCCATTTCAATTTGATATATCTAATAACTGATGGACACAGTAATATTTCCGGATTGAAATGAGGTTTATTGTACTAACACAAAATGTGCAATATTAGTTATAAGATATATCAAATTGAAATGGCTGTTGCAAATACCCAAATATTTAGAACTAAAAATGATTTAGATTAATAGGGGTGCCCAAACTTTTTCATATGACTGTACATAATAGTTAAGCAGACTTGAGGAATGAAGTGATTACTTTTGAAACGTCCATCGTAACATTTTGCCCGCACCTGGTTTGGTGAATGACTTGTAACTGCCATCATCGCGTCCACCAACCCGGTGGATGGCTCGCTCTTATGGACTTATTTCTATAAGCTTACTACTTACTTTAGCACTGGAATGATGTGTTCATTGTATATGGACTTTTCATACCGGAATCCCGGAATGATGCATTTTAAATTGTAACTCGGTTGAAACATTGTATATGTGGATGTCATGTCAAGACTATTATGTACATATTGTAGCAAAAAGTAAAAGGGGCTATTAGTACATGAATTAAGCTGAATTTGTGCCCATTTTGACTGCCAATAGTGTCCACAGCAACTAAGTGATGAAAACAAAGGGGAAGGGGCTCCCAATGGAAACCAAATCAGTAACTGGCATAACAAATAATGCAAAAACAATGACAGAATTGTTTGTGTTTGTTTTTTTGCATTACTTCCCCAAAAAAAGTTGTAACAGTTTCTACAATAATAATTTATTATTTCACTCACTAGGGAACATTTTGAAGCAAGGAAAAGGTAGACTTTAACAAGTACTTCTCAACCAACGTTCATGTTATTGCACAAATTTTACGTTCTCTGGGTCTAGGATTTGGGAGAAATTACAATGGCTTTTTTTGTCAAATATATGCTTGTATTATTAATATGAATCGATCAACCATAACAATAAATGACTGCTGAATAAATAACACTGATTATGACATTTAAACACTGGGATATATTAGGCAGCAAATGAACAGTCAATTCTTTAAGTTGATGCATTTTAAGCAGGAAAAAATAAGCAAGTATGAGAATTTGTATGATTTAGACAGCTAAGAACATATGCATTTATTGGGTAGGACCACCCCATATGAACAGTATTGCATACATAGATATAATGAATAAAATGCATATAGAGAATAAGAGGGGTTAAGATGGCAAAGTAATTTTATCATGGCGGGGGTCTTTTAAATTGGGCATGTATAGGCCTGCAGTCAATTAGTATGAGGAAGAAGGGAGGGGCTGCAGGTCCATATAAAGGGAAGTCTGTCAGGTTTGTAGTTAGTGCTGAGTTCAGTTTAAAATTGAGTTTCCTTTTATCAAGTTCCATCAAACGGAATATTTCACCCACTAGCCGGCAGTGAGGTGGATGAGCTGCAGAAATACCATTAGCCTGAGTACTCACAGGGAGGAGAGAGAAGAAGGAAAGACAAGCAGAAAAAAGTAGACAGGAGAGAGCAGTGAGGAAATAATTTAAAGGACAGACTGGGGAACTGTCCTAGGAGAAAAGAAGAAGAGGGAGAGGTACAGAGAAGAGGAGGCCTGATATAACAGGCCAGGGAGTACAGTAGGTTCTCATATATCCCTTAGGCATGACCTCTACCCTGCTGGCTGAGGCTTAAAGCCACAGCAAAGGCTAGAGAGACAAACACAGAGAGAGATCCAGTAATTGCTAAGGAGAATTTGGAATATAATAGACGTGTTGTCAACCCCAAGTATAATGTCTACCTGAAAAGTTGCTGTGAGCAAAACCTGTAAGAACCTAAGCTTAGAGTCTCTGTTGTTCTTACAGCATTGGTGCATTACACCTTCCAGTCACCCAACACTGACATCCATGCATAACCTGTCTGACACCTGAGACCTGCACTCCTCACCATCTACTTCCTCCTGCCCCCTTTACATGCAAAACAGCAGGTCTTGTGGGGTATTTCTGGATTGCAGTGGTCAATACCAAAAGTGGCCCAAGGATTGGCAACTGGTGAACAAGAGACAGGTGCCCAAAACCCTCTGATGTGTGTAGGTGTGAATGCTAGCCTATTTAGTTCACTCACACAGAAGAGATAATGTAGCTTAGATTGCTGAAAAAGCTAATACTGGCTAGTATAGAAAGATGTCCCTAACTGCTATCACACACATTTGTCACTCCCTACACTAGGGCACTCACAGGCACTTATCTGTATATAGATGTACTGTCTGGGTGGCAGGTTCATCCATTTTTCATGTAAACCACCCCCTATTTATGAAACATGGCCGGACCATTGTAAACTTGGCACTTCTCACCCTTCGTCTCACCCATACACCCTAATAGATTGTAAGCTCTCACGAGCAGGGCCCTCACACCTTGTGTCTCATCTGTAAGTACTTTTAATGTGTAATGTCTGTACGTTTACCCTTGAATTTGTAAAGTGCTGCGGAATATGTTGGCGCTATATAAATAAAGATTATTATTATTATTATTATTATTATTAACATAGTTGTGGACCATTCAGAGTGCTGCAAAATTAGCAAAAAAGAGGAAAAAATGGTCCTAAAACATAACTTTTAATCACTATATTTGTTAAAAATACTTACAAAATACTCAATCACTAATCCTATAAATATGGGAGAGCAGACAATATATCCTACACTTCCCCTGAAAAACTGTTATACCTTACCTAAATGATAAGGAAAAATACAGGATTGACAGCGTTTTTAGATTTAAACAATCAGTACCAACTGAGAAAGCGCACCGACACTCCATCCTATCGAGTTTAGAACCTGCACATTCAGGGGAATCTCAAGTTATTAATCTCTCTGATAAAATATTATCCCAGGACGAGATGCGTTTGTTACAGAAAGGCCTATCATTTGTCCCTTCTACAATATTTAGCCTCTTTAATTGGACGAAAGACCTGCACATGTTCACACGGACCCTAAATTGGAAAAAATTCTTTGCAATGAAAAACAAAAGAGAATGTTCTGAATTAGGGATTCCACAAGAGATGTTACAGGACGTTAGACTCCTGTTTGGACTGGCAGACATTCCCCTAAACGATGTGGGCAAAGGCCCCTTTACTAATTTGAAGGTAAAGAGTAAGAGCATGAATCCAATTAATGATGTTTCCTGTGTGGATGTGTTTATAGGTCTGGTTCTGAAAGATCTTGCTGATATACAGGGGTCGAAATGGCGAAACTGTCTCAAATCAGAACATCTGGCATTGCAAAACTTGTCCAAAAACCGTGCATTATGTATTAAGCCCTCAGACAAGGGGGGCAATATCGTTGTTTTAGACCACCAACAATATCACGATATGTGCACTAACCTCCTGTCAGACAAGAACTGCTATGCCCGATTGCCATCGGACCCTACAGTACATTTCCAATCAGAACTTAAAACCTTACTAACCCAGGCCAAAAATGAGGAACTTATAGACTAGAAGAAATTTGATTTGCTATACCCTCGTACACCACGAGTAGCTACGTTTTATGCTCTTCCCAAAATCCATAAGGGGGTTTCCCCCTTAAAGGGTCGCCCCATAGTCTCGGGGATTAATTCCCTTAGCCAGAATTGTGGCATCTACGTAGACAAGATCTTGGCACCCTTGGTGGAAGCTTTGCCGTCCTTCACGAGGGATACCACAGACCTTCTAAAACGTATAGAGGGACAATCTATAGGCCAAGATACATGGATAGCTAGCATTGATGTGGAATCGCTCTACACCTCGATCCCGCACTCCTCAGGCCTAGAAGCGGTCAGGTTCTTTCTCTCCACCAGGGGTATACATTTGAGGGCTCACAATGAATTTGTGGTAGACCTTCTGCGTTTTACTCTCACCAAGAATTATTTCTTATTTGACGGCGATGTCTTCCACCAGTTACGAGGTACGGCAATGGGTAGTGCTTGTGAACCAGCCTATGCAAACCTGTACCCGGCTGGTGGAAGACATCCATTGTCTTCAGTGATTCCCCTCCTGTTTTTTCAGAGCATATAGCCCTTTGGGCTCGTTATATCGATGATATTTTTATAATCTGGAATGGCTCTGAAGAACAATTCGCACAATTTTAGAATATCTTAATGTAAATACGTTTAATCTGAGATTCACTTATGAGCTAGCACGGGACTATCTACCATTTCTCGATATACGTATTTACAAGAATCAAGATGGCTCTTTATCGACCACAATCTACCGCAAGCCCACAGCCACAAACTCCCTCTTGCGCTGGGAAAGTCGCCACCCTTACCCACTTAAGAGAGGAATCCCACGTGGACAGTTTTTGCGGCTCCGACGCAACTGTTCATCTGTTGATGTTTTTAAAAAAGAGGCAGCTGATCTTAGAATGCGTTTTCTGAATAAAGGCTACCCAGATTATATTCTGAGACAAGCCTACCAAAACGCCCTTAAAAAAGATCGTACTCAATTGTTAACACCTAAACCCGCCTTGAGGTTAGATGAGGACACCAAGATACGAATTGTAGGGACTTTTGATGATGCAGCCCCGTTGGTCCGACAATCCCTGAGAAAACATTGGCACATCCTAAGGATGGACCCAGATCTTAGGGACCACATAGATGTTTTTCCAAAGGGCTCTTTTAAATGTGGAAATTGCTCTTTTTGTGATTTTAGGGAAAAAACAACCAAATTTGTTGATGGTCATGGTACCAAAACGTTCCATATTAACCAGTTCATTAACTGTAAATCATCCTTTGTGGTTTATTTGGTGACTTGTACCTGTGGATTGAGATACGTGGGTAAAACCACGAGACAGTTGCGTCGTAGAATTGGGGAACATCTGGGCGACATACGCCATCATCGAGATACACCTATTGCACGGCATGTGCATTCGATTCATGATGGCGATCCCAAATGCCTCAAATGGAGAGGTATTGATCGCATTATTCCGTCTCAGAGACGAGGCAATTTGGATCAACTATTTCTGCAGAGGGAATGTTACTGGACGTATACTTTGAACACCAGGGACCCCTGTGGCCTTAATGACCAATTGGATTTCAGCAGTTACTTTTGAGACCATATATACTAACGTGTATTTAAGTGCAACATGGATTTCCATATATTTATTCATGACCAATTGGATTTCAGCAGGTACCTTTAAGACCATATATACTAACCTGTATTCAAGTGTAACATAGATTTCCATACATTCATATATATTCATGTACATCTGAGTATCACATACATCTATCTCTTTTATGATTGTAGAGATATATTTTTGTCCTTAGTTGGAGTTTATACAGGTGAATTCCCTGTTCCCTGCCCCAAAATGTCGCTCCATCTACTTTTTGAACTATAGCTTACAGCTATATGTTTCATTACTACATACAGGCGTGTCTGGAATCTAGCGCAGCGATACATCCACATCGCGCATGCGCCATTACCATAGACGCGCCATGAACTAATTACTAGCCGGGGACGCACTAGATGACGTCACAGAGGCGCCATTTGTTTTTGCGCGCATAAACTCTGCATTCTCCCAGCCCTCGGCATCTCACATACCGACAGCCGACGCTGTGCTGCCCGTACAGGGCAGGAGACGAACACTTCTTTCATTATAACCAAGTAAGTTCCAGTACAATGGGTTCTCCTTCTATGGTGTATAACTTATAGTATAGTGGGACTTTCTTCTTTCTTGGCAGTTTGGTGATTTCTATAATGGAGTATTACCTGCATCTCTTGGTATGTAAAAACTTATGCTAATGTTGGACGCCTCAATTACCATTAAGGGCGTTACAGGTATTGCCACCATATTTAACAATACCCCCTGATTTTCTTGGATTACTCCTGTTGCATATTCATTTTTGGTCTATTTATTTCTCCAATGGTCCCCTGAGGAAACCAATTTAATTTTTTGATGGATGGTTGAAACATGTAGGGACAGAACCAATTTTAGTAAAAGTTCATAGATGGGATCCGTGTAGGCTATTTTCTAGGGCTTCCTATCTTAGGGCGATCTAGTAGACGGGAGCGCCCTTATCGGGGCGACAATCCTGTATTTTTCCTTATCATTTAGGTAGGGTATAACAGTTTTTCAGGGGAAGTGCAGGATATATTGTCTGCTCTCCCATATTTATAGGATTAGTGATTGAGTATTTTGTAAGTATTTTTAACAAATATAGTGATTAAAAGTTATGTTTAGGACCATTTTTCCTCTTTTTTGCTAATTTTGCAGTACGTGCTGGTCAAGAGGTTATTGTAGTTCCTGGCATATATTTTGCTAGATTTTTGTTCTGACCATTCAGAGTGCCCATACTGACTCCTATTGACTGCCAAAATCACCTTCAAAAGGCATGTGAGATTCAGAACTAGACAATGGAGCAATGTGAGAAGGTGGCCTGCTCTGAGAAATAATATTTCTTTTTACATTATTTGAATGGTTGGGTGTGTGCAAATCTTCATGGGAAGAAGATGGTACTATGATGCAATATGGGAAGAGAACAACCCAAATAGACCGTGTGATGCCCTTAGAAATGTTCTGCTGTTGGGTCCTGACATTTATGTGAATGTTACTTTTACATGTACCACCAATCTAAATATTGTTGTAGACAAAAGTACACCCCTTCATGGCAACAGTATTCCCTTCTCTCTTAGCAGTCCCCCAAATTCCCCAGATCCCAATCCTAGTGGCAGACAAGAAGGCTGATCACTGAATAAATGAAAGAAGACACCCACAGAAGCACTGGGAGCAAGGACTCTCCGCAATCTCAATATTATAACTGAACACATTAAGGTTTCAATCATAATGGTTCCTGCCATAAGCAGGACAAAGTCAGAGATGCTTCAGGGTAAATAAGTTATTCCCATGTTGACATCTACAAGAACCTTAATATGATTGGAACATATCTCTGATAAACTATTTGAGTATCTAAATTTCAACTACCTGTGGTCATCACTAGTAGTCCCCGGCGCCGCCGCTATCCGCCGCCGCCGCCGCCGATCGTTAGGGTCCTAAGCCGCTACCAGTCGCTAAGCTATCGGCTTAGGGCTTAGGACCTTGGCGACGGCAGCGGTGGCGGGACTAACTGTATGTGCGTCCGCTGGACGCACATACAGTTAGATGCTTTGGCGGAGCAGAGAGCTCCGCGGAGCACTCTGTGGCCGCAGGCAGGATGCGGCTCTGTGCGCGCCGGAGTGCACGGGCGGTGTGCGCGTCATCACGCTGCCCGCGCGCGGCCTGGTGACATCACACCGCTGAAGAAAAGACCGGGAGCAGCGACCGCGGCGGGGAGCGAGGTCAGGTAAGTGCTGTCAGGGTATTACTTTTAATTAGCTCTATTCATGCTGGGGGCCTATTATCTATTGTTATATGTGCAGGGGGGCGTATTATGTATTGTTATATGTGCAGGGAGGAGGTCTATTATCTATTGATATATGTGCAGTGGAGGGGGGCTATTATCTATTGTTATATGTGCAGGGAGGGGGGCTATTATCTACTGTTTATATGTGCAGGGAGGGGGCTATTATCTACTTCATATGTGCAGGGAGGGCTATTATCTACTGTTATATGTGCAGGGAGGGGGGCTATTATCTATTGTTATATGTTCAGGGAGGGGGGGGTATTATCTACTGTCATATGTGCAGGGGGGGCCTATTATCTATTGTTATATGTGCAGGGAGGGGGGCTTTTATCTATTGTTATATGTGCAGGGAGGGGGCTATTATCTATTGTTATATGTGCAGGGAGGGAGGCTATTATCTACTGTATATATGTGCAGGGGGGCTATTATCTACTGTTATATGTGCAGGGAGGGGGCTATTATCTACTGTTATATTTCAGGAGGGGGGCTATTATCTACTGTCATATGTTATGGGAGGGGGGCTATTATCTACTGTCATATGTGCAGGGAGGGGGGCTATATCTACTGTTATATGTGCAGGGAGGGGGCTATTATCTACTGTTATATGTGCAGGGAGGGGAGCTATTATCTACTGTCATATGTGCAGGGGGGGCTGATATCTACTGTTATATGTGCAGGGAGGGGGCTATTATCTACTGTCATATGTGCAGGGAGGGGGGCTATTATCTACTTATATACGTGCAGGAGGAGCTATAATTACCTACATAGTGCTGTGAGGCCTATAAGCTACCTATATATACACGTGCTGTGGGGCTATAAGCTATCTATATACCTGCTGGGGGACCTAAACCTGCCTATAATACCTACTGGGGGATCCATAACCTGCCAATATACCTGCTGGGGGACCCATAACCTGCCAATATACCTGCTGGGGGATCCATAACCTGTCCATATACCTGCTGGGGGACCTAAACCTGCCTATATACCTGCTGGGGGACCTAAACCTGTCTATATACCTGCTGGGGGACCTAAACCTGCCTATATACCTACAGGGGGATCCATAACCTGCCTAAATACCTACAGAGGGATCCATAACCTGCCAATATACCTACAGGGGGATCCATAACCTGCCTATATACCTACTGGGGGATCCATAACCTGCCCATATACCTGCTATGGGACCCATAACCTGCCCATATACCTACTGGGGGATCAATAACCTGCCTATATACCTGCTGGGGGACATATAAACTACACACCTACCTACTGGGAGATATATAAAGTATATAACCACCTACTGGGGGACGTATAACTTACTGGGGGACCCTTTTACCTTCACTGGGGGATCACATAATTTACTGCTCGTGAAGTCGCTAACAGTCGTTAAGCCGGTTGTTAAGGCCTCAAGACAAGTCAGTTGATAAGAGTTAGCAATCGACTCCGCGGACTCCAGTTGATTGTTAAGCCAGTTGTTAAGGCCTCAAGTCGATTGTTAAGACCTTAGCAATCGACTCCGGGGACTAATCACTAGTGGGAGTATGGGTATGGATGTTTAGTGGAGTTGCATTTGTACACTGAAGTTAATAATCAAATAGTATATGGTAAGACAGACAGATTTAAAGGGTTTGTCTAGTTTAGAAAATCACTTTTTATATGTCCTATTAGGGAATTCTGAGCTAATATAAGAATTTGGTTTTATTTTCAGAATACTCATCCTTTGACCAGAGTCAAAAGTGATTACAAAGACTCCCTCTTGTTCTGAACTTCCCTGCCCAATATTACACAGACAGCCCACTGATTTAAATGGGAACAGTGTAATGTTTAGTTTTCCTGTAATGCAGGACAATTGAACACTTACTGCTAGATTTCCCCACCACTTAATGGAGAACCAGCAGGAGGACACTTTGCAAATAGCTTATGTTTTTAACAAATAGTTAAAAAACTATGATGAAAGTATATTTATAGCCAGATATCCTGCTTGTACAGTGTCTTTGTTTTTCACAGCATCTCCATCAGTAATGTCCCTGTAGCAGGCTCAGCGAGGAATATCAGCTGGCATTGCTGAAATGTCAGACACTGCTGTAGAACCTACCACAGCCTGCACAGGAAGCGGGAGCCTGAAGAAGCTGAGAAGAGTGAATATAGCCAGATGGGACAATCCCTTTAACACAGTATGATTGACCGAAAAGTAACATGATGTTTAAGGTGTATGTAAGCTTATTTGCAAGATCTAATATTTTTTTGTTCTATTTCTATTACTTATGTCTTAGTGAATTCTTCCATGAAATTAGAAGCTTTTCAGTTCCAGTGCATAATGCAGTGATGCAGAAAATAACAACTGAAGCCTCGCCAGTCTCTTCGTCAGAATTATCAGTCAAGGTTACTGTTTTTCAAACCTTATGCTCTTACATTATAGTCTATGTTTACTTGTGTCCCCATTAGAGCTGAGTATTTAGAATCTAAGAGCAGAAAATGCAAAAATAAAAAGAATAGAAACATTTCAGATATAGTGGTCCCCTGAGTTACAATATCCACAAGATATAACATTTTCACCATACAATGGTCTTTTCTGGTACATTGTTACTTGAAAAGACACTCAATATATTGTATAAGGTTACAGATCCTGGTGATCTGTGGCACGTTTAATTGACTGGGTGATCCAGTCAGTTATGGACAATTTACTTGTAACACTTCTGTATTTGTGAGGTGCATGCAGTGATTGGCGATCTAGTAGCTCCTTTCTATGATACATTGCAGTACTAAATGCCTGCACTGCTCTTTACATGTGCAAAGACGAGCACCTTCTTTGTACACCAGTGGGTGGAACCATTTTCTTTTTTTTTAGTGCATTGTGTATAAAGTGCAGGACCCAAAGAACATACAATGGTGGTTCCAGAACCAATTCAAATTGTTTGTTGAGGTTGTACATGTATGTAGTAGTATGTTACAGAGATGGAAATTTCTAAAAAATATTTTTGTGTTCTACTGCTATATATAACAACGTCTATGAAATTAAAAAAAATATGTCCCTTAAAGGCTATGGACACCTTTGCGCTAAAATTTTTATATTAGTAGTTTGGTTCCTAGTTGTAAAATTAAGCAACTTTTTAAATAGTATTTGCTAAACATTTCCTGCTGATTTGCTGTCGTGAAGCTTGTGTTAGTCCTTCACCTGGCTGATTGTCCTGCATAATCCCAAACAAGTCCAATAAAGCTCTCTCTGCTCTCCCCTTTTTTCTCTCAATGTTAGAAATAGTAGCAGATAGGGCGGTAGATTGTATTTAGCAGATCAAGAATGGTAGAGGGAGGGCAGCTGAAAATCAATAAATATTTTATCTATGTCATATGTGTCTATGATTGTTACTATTGGTATAAGAGTTGGGAGGAATGTCAGATTCAACAGCAAGGCAGCACTAGTTGCCTGACCCTTCTGCCTTTCCATTCCCACTGTCCCATGTTCATCAATGTAAATTTTTTACATTTATTCCCTTTGTTCAATTATAAATGTATAACGCCGTTCCAGCATGGTTTTATGAAAGTCTGGTCCTGTCAAACTAATCTCATCAGCGTCTATGAGAAAGTTAGTTATAGACTGGATCGGGGTAGACATTGGATGTCATATATTTAGATTTTTCTAAAGCATTTGATACTGTGCCACATAAAAGGTTTGAATGTAAAATGAGAATGCTTGGACAGGAGGAAAATGTTTGCAAGTGGGTAAGCAACTGGCTCAGTGATAGAAAACAAAGGGTGGTAATTAATGGTACATACTCAAACTGGATCCCTGTTACTACTGGGGTACCAAAGGGTTCAGTTTTGGGCCCTATCCTCATTAAAATTTTCATGAATGATCTTGCATGTGGAATGCACAGTAGAATATCGATACTAAGCTCTGTAAAGTAATCAACACAATAGGGGATAATGTGTTGGGATCTGGATATGTTGGAGGCCTGGATAGGGAAATGGCAGATAAATGCAAGGTTATGCACATGGGGAGGAAAAATCCATTATATGATTTCCTGTTAAATGGAAAAACGCTGGATAAAAGTGACATGGAGAAGGACTTGGGAATCCTGGTGGACAGTAAACTTAACTGTAGCAGCCAGTGTCAGGCAGCAGTTGACAAGGCACATAGGATCATGGGTTGTATTACAAGGGGCATACACTCACCGGCCACTTTATTAGGTATACCATGCTAGTAACGGGTTGGACCCCCTTTTGCCTTCAGAACTGCCTCAATTCTTCGTGGCATAGATTCCACAAGGTGTTGCAACGATGCTCAATTGGTACCAAGGGGCCCAAAGAGTGCCAAGAAAATATTCCCCACACCATGACACCACCACCACCAGCCTGAACCGTTGATACAAGGCAGGATGGATCCATGCTTTCATGTTGTTGACACCAAAGTCTGACCCTACCATCCGAATGTCGCAGCAGAAATCGAGACTCATCAGACCAGGCAATGTTTTTTCCAATCTTCTACTGTCCAATTTCGATGAGCTTGGGCAAATTGGAGCCTCAGTTTCCTGTTCTTAGCTGAAAGGAGTGGCACCCGGTGTGGTCTTCTGCTGCTGTAAGCCCATCTGCCTCAAATTTCACCGTACTGTGCATTCAGAGATGCTCTTCTGCCTACCTTGGTTGTAACAGGTGGCTATTTGAGTCACTGTTGCCTTTCTATCAGCTCGAACCAGTCTGCCCATTCTCCTTTGACCTCTGGCATCAACAAGGCATTTCCGCCCACAGGACTGCCGCTCACTGGATGTTTTTTCTTTTTCGGACCATTCTCTGTAAACCCTAGAGATGGTTGTGCGTGAAAATCCCAGGAGATCAGCAGTTTCTGAAATACTCAGACCAGCCCTTCTGGCACCAACAACCATGCCACGTTCAAAGGCACTCAAATCACCTTTCTTCCCCATACTGATGCTCGGTTTGAACTGCAAGAGATTGTCTTGACCATGTCTACATGCCTAAATGCACTGAGTTGCCGCCATGTGATTGGCTGATTAGAAATTAAGTGTTAACGAGCAGTTGGACAGGTGTACCTAATAAAGTGGCCGGTGAGTGTAGATGTACATGATGAGAACATTATTCTCCGATTATACAAGTCACTGGTTAGACCACACATGGAATTTTGTGTACAGTTTTGGGCACTGGTGCACAGGAAAGACATTGTAGAGCTTGAAAAGGTACAAAGGTGGACAACGAAAATAATAAAAGGGCTGGGTGGACTGCAATACCCAGAAAGATTAGCAAGATTAGGGTTATTTAGTTTAGAGAAAAGACAGCTTCAGGGAGACATAATAAATATGTTTAAATATATTAAAGGTCAATATAGATATCTTTCTCAAGATTTATTTATATCCAGGACTGTATCTAGAACAAGGGGGCATCCTCTACGTCTTGAGGAAAGAAAGTTTCTATATAAACATAGAAAGGGATTTTTTACTGTAAGAGCAGTGAGACTGCTCTGCCAGAGGAACGTGTCATGGTAAATTCAATAACAGAGTTTAAAAAGGGTTTGGATGCATTTATGGAGTGTAATATAACAAGTTAGAGTGACTAGGATTCTGGAGAAGGGTCATTGATCCAGAGATTTATTCTGATTGCCAGATTGGAATTGGAAAGTTTTTTCCCTAAAATGAGGACAATTGGCTTCTACCTCATGGGGGGTCTCCTCTGGATCAACACTTTAGCAAAATAGGCTGAACTTAATTGACGTCTTTTTTTCGGCCTTACAAACTATGTAACTATATAGTAACACCATAGAAAAGATAATGGTGAATTTTTGATACAAGGCTATATTACATTTTAAGTATGTCCTATCTTTAGACTATAGACCTTGTGACTGACAAAATAAATAAATATCATTCAAAGAACAGCTATGGCACTTAATAATGATATTGATTTTTACAAAGCTGCTCATTGGTAAGAGGTGCAGGTCTTCACATGCAGCCTTGCCCACCACCATTATCAAGCTTGTCATTGCTATAACTGTGTTTATTTAGCTGTAGTGCACATCCCATGTTTTTTTTTAATTAACACACTACAATTAGGGTCTGTCCCCTAGTTTTCACTGCTTTTTGACAACTTAAATAGAGTTTTCTAAACTATTCTATCCAGCAAATAATAGAATCCTTACATACATTTTTAAAAGTCACATTTAAAGGGACATTCTCTTTCATATATACTTATAGTAGATCATAAATGAATGACAACTGCAGGTCCTACTAACCAGAAAAAGGTTTTTTTGTGACTGACATTGGTTGATACATACAGGCAGTGGTCACCATAGACGCAGTCTTTTACCCCTCTCCACCAAGGTCTATTAGGCTATGTTCACACGGCTTAACAGCGGGGCGTACATTACGCCCCGCAATTACGTTGGGTGTTCGGGAGCTCGCGCTGGCCGGCGCATAGTCCCGCGATATGGGTGGGGGTGTGGCAGCCTGCCGGCCCATAGACATTCATTACTTGTGGTGCATAAGCGCCGCGAGTAAATGACATGTCAATTATCTCCACGCGCCTACAACACTATTGTAGGGGAGAGGAGGCGTAAACCATAGTTCTCTATGAGAACTGTGGATTACCATAATGATTGGGGTGCATTTCGATCGGATTAGAGCGCAGTACACTCTCAATACGTGGCGAAATGCACCCCAAAATAAGCCGAGTGAACATAGCCTAAGAGTTAGGAAGTAAGCTTGAGAGTTGAATAAATGTTTCTAATATGTGAAAATAAACAGGATATTTTATTAATAATAATACTGTTAAATATACATAAAATAGATCACTAGGTCAGACTAGAATCCTGTCACTGACAATTACAGCTGTCATACAATTGTGAGCATTGAATCAAGATTGAACACAGACCACAACAGTGACTAGATGAATCACAATTCAGAGTTCCAGACTTGTCATAAATAGATATGTTGTGTGCTAGTGTGGGATCTGATCCGTGTGGCGGGGTATGAAAATCATTTCCAATGAGGACTGAGATTCATCAGGATGCATGGACAGATCGTTATTGTTGTGGATGTTCTCCAAGAACCGTCCTTGCAGGTTCTGCACTTTGTATCTCTTTAGCAAAGTCGCCAGGATCACTTTCATCATCACCATAGCAATGTATTTTCCTGCACATGCGCGGGGACCAAATCCAAAAGGCTGAAAGTAGCGGTGTGGGACCTGCAATAATCAAAGAAGCTAGTCACAACAGAGAATGTCATTGAGCCCCTGTGCAAAGAGAGTTTATGGGCCCCTTGTTATCCCATGCCACTCTATTGTAAAGCACACACATGTGTATGTGTGTATATAAAATATATATATCATATATATATATATATATATATATATTATATATATATATATATAATTTAGTTCTATGGAGTGTAAAAAGAACCACCTCTTAGAAAACATTAGCAAAATTAAACCAAAATCAGCCCTCTTCCAAGATAATAAGGCATCCACACATGCAAAGACTCCAATTTAAAGGGATTTAGCCAGAACCGAATTTTGCAGTCAGTCATGGGAATATCATACAACTAATCGCCATTCTTTTTTTCAGACAGGTGAGTAAAAAAAGCTGATGATTGGTTGTACGATTTTTAATACGATCATTGACAAACTTCGTGAATGGCTAATTCAGCCTTACCATAATCTGTAATGCAACACTATATATAACCTATATCAGCCACTTTTATAGTAAATGGAATGTAAAACATATATACAGTATCTACACATACAAACACTCTTGTCACCTATCATGTTATCAGTACCCTACATTTGTGTAATTTATTTTAATTCTTTGTACTCTGATGACTAGGTGTAAAATATCTTTAAAATGCTGCATCCAATAATGTCAAAACCTTTAGGACAGTTTATAGAAAATAAATAATGTATCATTACTTGGACTCTGACTATGTGTTTTTGAATAGCTCTGTGTGCTTAATTTTCCGCTGCATTGTCATATTAATGTGCCCACGTTCTGAATTACTCACCAAACTCCCTTCTAATAACAACACACAATTATCACTGTGATTATTTGAGAGGATAATGTAACAATGGAAACCAGCCAGCGTATGTATCCTGATTAGTATTTTCATCTAAAAGTGCTATTGTCATGATACAGAGACACTCATAAAAGGGTCTATATATAATGCTTATGAAAGGTCAAACTCTCACTATATGACTCCCAAAAATCATTCTCTTAATACTATCCCTGGCATCGCTATATCTAAAAATTAATAGGAAAACATAAAAACAGTCCAAAAGGGCAACTGAAAAATGCTTGTGTTTTTGATTTTAAGGCAATGTTAACACGGCTTATTTGGGCGCGGATTGGAGCCGTACTGTGCGCCGTATTTGCGCTGCAATACGGCTCCAATCCGTCCCAGTAACTACGGTAATCCACAGTGCACGGCTGCCGGCGTAATTGCGGGCGAAATTCGTTCCCGCAATTACTCTGGCAATAAGCCGTGTGAACCAGGCCAAATAAGAAACCCTACCAAATTTCCACTTGAAAATTGACAGTGAGCTATGACGGGAAAACCCTTCCACAGTTCAATTTCAATCATATTTTTTATGGTGTGTACTTATACAAGCATATAAATTGTTATTACACAAGTGTTTGTAAAATATGCATTAAAGGGGATGTATCACTTCTTCTGTTTGTGTGTTTAATTGTGCTCTCAGCTTCTCAGCTCTACAAATTCAGGGGCGTTTCTTCCCGTCCCAGTTAGGTGTTTCTTAACTGATGACATCATCCCCCCTTCACTGTTCATGCTCGCTCCCAAGGCTTCCCCTCCTGAGTCCACATGTCACTGTGTCGTTCTCCCAATGCAGTCTTATTTTCTAAGTATGTTTAGATACCACAGGCTTGCAGTCTAGACAATCTTCTATTAACTCTCTCCTCTCACAGCTGGAGGTTTGTTACAATTGAATCCAGTCTTCTAACTTCAGAACTCATGCTGAGCAGCACAGATCTCCCTGCTATGTTTACATGCATTTAGGCATCGTGAAACAATTCTGCTGTTTTCTGATTGTAGAAGCCCTGCAGTATTATTGTGTTTCTTCTGGCTGTGCAGAGTGAAATTGCTGTCGGTCCCTTACTTTGAGTGAGAGAGGCAGCCTAATGCTCGGTCTATGTTTGCATTAGACACCGGGCACAATTGTGCTTTTTTCTGATTGTAGAAGCAGGTGCAGTGCCTCTGTGTTTCTGCTGGCTGTGCAAAGTGAAATTGCGCCGGTTCCTTACTTTGAGTGAGAGAGGCAGGAATGCTCGCTCCCATGAATACGACCGGGGGCCAGACTGAATGTAAATTAGTAGAGCCGTCAGCCAATCACAGGACAGGAGGAGGAATCCGACCAGCACTGGGGAAGTGTGTTTACAGAAACAGAAGATAAGGTATCCTGTGAAAACAAGACAGCTTTGCTAATGACATCCAATTGCAAAGTTGCTTGTTATCACTGTCCCCTTATTCTGAAGACCATTTAATGAAATGATACAACCCCTTTAATTTGGTTTCTTTTCATGGTTCGGTTACAGTAATGGAAGGTGGTACTAGAATGGCTTAATATTTCTTTACATCGGTCAGAGCAGTCTGAGTCCCTCACATTATATCAAACTTATACAAACATTTTAAATTCAGGCGAAAGTGAAGAAGGAGACAAAATAAATAAAACAAGACAAATACAAAAGGAGAATATGATTTTTTCCTTGCAATTTGAAACTATGTTCCTTTTAATTAAAGATAATATATTGAGCTGTGATGATCATTATTAATGGCATTTTATATATTGGAAACTTGCTGGTTTCATATTCTAACAATATTTAACTAACATGAGAGTCCAAAAGTGATGGACTGAAACGTGGAAGGTAACATGTGGGTGAAGAAAGTCAATACACTTCATCATTTTAGAGTTCTGCCAATGTTGACTAGTTATTGATAACAGGTACGTACCGTTTTCTCAAAATTTTCCAGGCTGAATTCATTTGGCTTTGGAAAAAATTCAACTCTATGCATTCGTCCAAGATTCAAGATGATGTTGGTGCCTTTCTTAACATAATAGCCGTCTATGATCTCATCCTCCAGAGCTTTGCGCATGACCAAGTCCACGACAGGCTGGTACCGCATGCTCTCACAGATGAAATTCTCTAGAACCTTAAAGTTTTGCAAGTCACTACTCTGTACTTCCCGATCACCTACAAGTATAAGGAATATATTTAGAAATTATTTACCATTTTCTTTCTAGGCTTTATGTGGAGCTATATCTTAAAGTAACTGTCTCCAGTAGGTTCAAAGTTCTTGAGTGTATTCAGCTTGCCTACTTTTGTGCCAAATTTAAAATTTTTCTTAGTGGCCAAGCTATTTTATAGCCTTTTTAGGGTCTTAAAGGGGTGTTCTTACCATGCTGTTTCACAGAGCCATACCCAGCTTTAGGTTTAGATTTTCGGGTCAAGCTGTGGGTCGTTCTTTAGCAGTGATTGGCTGCTTTTCCTAGCTGAACCTGTTAGAAGGACATTACTGATGGAGGTTTCTAAACAGCAGTGCACCAGGCTAAAGAGCTCTAAAGAGTTACATTTTGTAAGTAAATAATGCAAACAAGCTCCATCTTGCTGACAAACTCCAGGGAGTGAAGTCAGTCACCATCATGGTCACTGCTGCTAGAGCCGAGAGAGGTGGTCATTAACCTAGGAAAGCTTGTGTACAAAAGCCAGAGATAAAATGTACTGTAACTCCAAAGGGAAGCAAAATCAAAACAGCAATGCATTTGGTAATCTTTATTTACCATTGCCAACATGCTTTAAGCTAATTAATGAAATGGGAATAGTCATTTAAGGTCCATTTGCTATCATTCACACAGTATCTAAAAATACAGCTATGTATGTAGCAAATGTTATTTGACAGTGATATTTTCTGCACACTGGGATCTGATCTTAAATCACAACAAAAGCATTGAAAAAGTAGAATGTGTCATAACATCATAGTATGTTAATCATCAGTTTAAGCTTTCATACAAAAGTATTTTGTGTATCTTTTTACATAGATATAAGTACAGCAGCTAAGGTTAGCCTTGTAGTATCATGATACCGTCTATGACTTGAGCTTTACAATGTCATTTAAAGTGCCTTCCTATTACAGGCACATCACTATTATTTATTGTAACATGTGGCCACAAGCTCTTCAAAAAAAAAAAAGAATCAGGACAGCCTTTTGACATTACATAGCTGTGGAGCTAGAATCATCCGTTGCCTATTGTATAAAAATATAAGACAGATATAATGTGACATGTTGCCTATCTCTAGGCAGTTTTTAATCACAAAGCAGGACAAATTCACTTGGTAGGTTAATGATGTGAATGTAAAGATGCAAATATAAATATTAACCGAGGACAAAGTTTTCAACCATTTTGTGTACATTATATATATATATATAGATAGATAGATAGATAGATAGATAGATAGATAGATAGATAGATAGATAGATAGATAGATATTGTGGCAGAGCGACCTCTGGTAGTCGCATGTTTCTGCCACTAGAGGGTGTGCAGCCAGAGGCCTGCAAGCAACACGCCACCAAGGGTACCTGGCCTTGGTGGGGTAGGAGCCAGTTGTCAGCCGCAGTAAGCAGTTGGCAACTGTGTATAGTTAAGGGGTTTTCCCAACCCATTCCTGGGTGGGCCTTTTTTTTTGGATAGACAAACATTGGGGTGGTGCCCTATTCTCCGTGTTCTATGCCAGGTTTTGGGCAGGTCCCTGAGGACTATAAAAGGCCTGGGCCTTCAGGTGTTCAGGGGGCATGTTTTTGCTGTCAAAATTTGAGCAAAAGGGAGCGGAGAGGGGCCCTAGCCCCCGGTTTGAAAGAACCGGAAAACCATTTGGAGACTGGGAAAAGTGGTGCATGTGGCTGAACGGTAGGTTCGGACCAAGGTAGAGAGGGTCTTTATTTAGAAAAGGGTAGTGGCCAGGCAGCCTAGGATTTGTTTTGGTTTTTTTGAAAACCGGCTAAAATAAAGGGTGGGCCAGTAAAAACTACTCCCCCTAGAGTCGGAGTGACATTTGTGCCATTCTGCTTACCCAAGCGGCGATTCACAGAGCTAAAGACCTCCTGCGACTTTCCAGGATGGCGGCTGGACGAGTGAGTCATTTACATAATATATATTTTGTACACAAAATGGTTGAAAACTTTGTCCTCAGTAAATATTTATATTTGCATCTTTAAATTTGCATTCTACATCTATCCTATTATCTACTATTATTATTATTATAGCATTTATTAATATCAAAGAATCTAATTTAATTTAAAAAAAAATTTATTATATTAAAAAATATAATAGCAAACAGAAAAATAATTTTGTAGTGAAAAGTAAAATAAATGACAATTAGATAAAAAAGACAAACAACTAAATTTTTTAAAAAAAAAGTAAGTAACCCCTCAAATTTAATACATCGTTAACCCTCTTTTGAAGAAATCACCTCAACAAAACATTTCTTGCAGCTGACGATAAGTTTTGAGGAACATTGCAAAATGTTGGACCATTCCTCTCTGCAAATGTGTTTTAGTTCTTTGGGTCATGCCACAGAATCTCAATAGGCTTTAGGTAGTCAATCTTTTTCAACTATGCTAGTCCAGGAATTTAACTAGAATTCATAAGGCCCCCCACACAAAAAAAATGGGGCCCCACCAGCCAAGGAAATAAACGAAAAAAGAAAAGAAATAATGAAAGTATAAAAAAACCGCCCTATTTGGGGAACCCTGGGGCAGAAAACCCCCCTTGTAAAAAAAAAAGGAACATTTTCCCCTTTACCGAGGGGGGGGCCTCCCCCACCCCTTGGCACCATCCAAGGCTGCTATGGCAAGTTACCCCTGCCCCTGGAAGTCGTACATGCACGGTATCCCAAAAATACAGATAAACTGAAAAACATTTGTGAAGGAATTTTGAACCATGTCATTCTACAATGTTGTCTAAATCTTATTTGCAGCAACTACACAGAGTGTTATGTGGGGTAATTGCAGCTAAAGGGTGATCTACTGGATATTAAATGTAAGGATTTATTTATTTTCTTTCCGCTGCACTATGGATATTTACTCAACATGCATTCAGTAAAAGATATGAGCAGTACAATTGTTTGTGTGTTAATAGTTTACTAGTAATCAATGTAGAAATCCAGGTAATTTCAAAGGGTTCAGTTACTTTTTCTTGCCGCTGTAGAAAAAGGGGTAAGTATGCATATGTACAAATACCCCTTGCTATGGATTATAGATAATCATTGTACAACCTTTTTAGTCTAACATTCTGTCCATATTGTCAAGTTGCCGTAAACTAGTGCTATAAATAAAATAGGATGGCTATAACAAAAAGTTCACATAAAATATATTGCATTTAAAAGTGCATACATTCCTAAATATTAGGAATATTCATGCATATGACTAAACAATGCAATGCAATGGTACTCAGTCTTAACAATAGTATACCTGCACCTGACATTATTATAAAAGTTTCCTACCAATGTAGAAGAGTTGAACTAGTTATGTACTTTATTATGCAGTAACTCATAGTTAAAGGAGTTGTCTCAGGACATTGGTGGCATATTCTAGCAATAAGCTATTAAATGGGTTGTCTTACTACAAATATTAGCTTTCAACATGTAGTTTACAGTAAATAAAGACTATTACCAAGTATATTGCTTTGTTTATTTTCTATGTTGAGGAGATAAAAGTGATTTTATCAGCTCTGAGTGCACTTGGGTTTCTCTAGGTTAACGACTTGCTCTGCCCTGCTCTCCCCTACTGTTTGTCTTATCCGATAGCAGGGATGACGTCATCACACAGGTTGCACACAGAACTGCTGGCGTTGAGAGCTTGATGTTATCTGATCTCACAAATAAAGGAGACTAACTACTTTTGTTTATTTTAAAGCTCTGAAGTTTCTCGGGATTTTAGAAAAAACATTGCTCTCATGTAAAGCAAATTTAGCAAAACCTTTAAATATAAAAAGCTGATCTTTTCCAAAGAACCGGGAAAGGGTTACGGGATGCATGAATGAAAGTTTCCACCCTGGTCTGGAACAGCTGATGGGGAAAAACCCCTTAAAAAATTGGGTTGTACAGCCCAAATTTAAAAAAAAAAAAAAAATTTTTTTTTTTTTCTCTTTTTTTTTTTTTTTCCAAAAAAAAAACCAAGGGCCCCCCCAAAAAAAAATTTTTTCCCCCCTTTTTGGGGGGGTTTTTTAAAAAAAAGGGAAAAGCCAAAAGGGCCCCCCCCCAAAAAAAAAAAAAATAAAAACCCGGGGGGGAAAGGGGGGGAGGAAGGGGTTTTTTTTTTTTTTTTTTAAACCCAAAAATTTTTTAATTTTTCCCCCCCCCCCCCCAAAAAACCTTTTAAAAAACCCCAAAAAAAATTTTAAAAAAAAAACCAAAAAATTTTTTCCCCTTTTTTTTTAAAAAAAAAAAACCCCCCCTTTTTTTCCCCAAAAAAAAAAAAAAAATTTTTTTTTTAAAACCCCCCCTTTTTAAACCCCTTTTTTAAAAAAAAAAAAAAAACCCCCCCAATTTCCCCCAAAAACCCCCCCCCTTTTTTCCCCCCCCCCCAAAAAAAAAAAAATTCCCCCCCCCCCCCAAAAAAAAAAAATTTCCCCCCCCCCCCCCCAAAAAAACCCCAAAAACCAACCCTTAAAATTTTTAAATTTTCCCAAAAAAACAACCCCCCCCCCAATTTTTTTTCCCCCCCCCCCCCACTTTTTTCCCCAAAAAAACCCCCCCCCTTAAAAAAATTTTTTAAAAAAAAATTTTAAAAAAAATTTTTTTTTTTTTTTAAAAAAAAAAACCCCAAAAAAACCCCCCCCCAAAAAACCCCCCCAAAAAACCAAACCCCCCTTTTCCCCCCAAAAATTTAAAAAAAATAAATTAAAAAACCCCCCCCCTTTTTTTTAAAAAAAAAAAATTTTTCATTCCAAAAACCCAAAAAAAAAAAAAAATTTAAATTATAAAAAAAACAAACCCAAAAACCTTCCCCCCTTTTAAAAATTTTCCCCCCAAAAAAAAAACCCCCCCCAAAAAAAAAAAAAAACCCCTTTAAAAACAAACCTTTTAAAAAAAATTTTTTTAAAAAATTTTGGGAAAAAAACTTTTAAAAAAAATTTTCCAAAAAAAAAAAACTTTTAAAAAAACCCAAAAAAAGGGGCCCCAAAATGGCCCGGGGGCAAATTTAAAAAAATTCCCGGGTTTTTTTTGGGGGCCCCTTTTTTTGGGCCCGGGGGCCCCCCCCTTTTTTTTAACCAAAACCCCCCCTTTTTAAAAAGGGGTTTAGGGTTTTTTTTTTTTTTTTTTTCCCCCCAAAAAAATTTTGGGGGGGGGGGGGGGGGGGGAAAAAAAACTTTTTAAAAAAAAATTAAAAATTTTTTTGGGGAAACCCCGGGGGGTTTTTTCCCCCCCCCCTTTTTTTTTGGGGGGCCCTTTTTTTTAAAATTTTTTTTTTTAAAAAAGAAAATTTTTTGGGGGTTTTTTTTCCCCCCCAAAAATTTTTTTTTTTTTTTTTTCCCCCCTTTAAAAAAAGGGGAAACCCCTTGGGAAAAAAGGTTTCCCCCTTCCGGGGAAAAAAAAATTTTTTTAAAAACCCAAAATTTTTAAAAAAAAAAACCCCCCCAAAACCCCTTTTGGGGGGGAAAAGGGGGGGGCCTTTAAAGGGGGGAAAAAACCCCCCTTTTTTTTTTCCCCCTTTTTCCAAAAATTTAAAAGGGGGGGTTTAAAAAAACTTCCCCCCAAAAAAAAAATAAAAACCTTTCTCCCCCTTTTTTTTTCCCCAAAAGGGGGGAAAAAAAGGGTTTCTTTTAAAAAAAAATTTTTTTTTCCCAAAAAAGGGAAAAAAAAAAGGGGGGGAAATTTTTTAAATTTTTTTAAAAAAAATTTTAAAAATTTAAAAAAAATTTTTTTTTAAAAAAAAATTTCCCCCCCCAAAAAATTTAAAAATTTTTTTAAAATTCCCAAACCCCCCCCCTTTTTTTTTTTTAACCCTTTTGGGGGGTTTTTAAAAAAATTTTTTTTGGGGTTTTTTCCCCAAAAAAAAACAAAAAAATTTTAAAAAAAATTTTTTTTTTCCCCCCAAAAATAAAGGAAAAGGGGGGTTTTTTTAAAAAAAAAATTTTTTTTTAAAAATTTTTTTCCCCCTTTTTTTTTTTTTAAAAAATTTTTTTTTTTTAAAACCCCTTTTTTTCCCAAACCCCCTTTTTTTTTTTTTTTTCCCCGGGGG
>JAODAL010026634.1:0-56385 GCA_025379985.1 Phyllomedusa bahiana | reverse complement strand
TAAAGTGGGACGATTGGGGGAAGAATCTCCGCTTGCTTCTCAGAGAAGACATCTTGAAAGTCCTGGTAGGCTTGTGGCAGACCTGACAGCGGCTTGGGAGCTGAAAGAGGAGAAGAGGGGCACACCCGGTGAGGTGCCACTAGACAGCAGTCTCGACTCCAATGCAAGACTTCACCCATCTTCCAGTCAAGCATAGGGGCATGGCACTGCAGCCAAGGAAGCCCCAGGAGGACAGCCGAGGAAGAACGGGGTTGTACGAAGAATGCAATCTTCTCTTTGTGTAAAGCTCCTACTTGTAGGACCACCGGTTCTGTCCGAAAGAGGATAGGGTCGTTCAGAAGCTCACAGGAGACAGACGCGATGACCAAGGGTTGGTCTAGGCGGACCACCGAGAGATGATACTTGGCCACCAATGCAGCGTCCATAAGATTCCCGGCGGATCCGGAATCCAAGAAGGCAGCGATTTGGAACGAGACTCCGGAGTTGGTTGTGACATGAACTGGCAGCATAAGGCGAGGAGAGGGATTGTTCACACCTAGGGACGCCTCCCCCATGAACCCTAGGTGCATACGTTTCCCAGACGTTGCAGACGGAGCGGACAACCCCTGAGGAGGTGTTCGGGACTGCCGCAGTAGAGGCACAGGTTCCCCTCACGTCGTCGAGTCAATTCTTGCGGATTCAGGTGGGCTTTGTCCACTTGCATGGCCTCTTCCATAACTGGCTGGGATGAAGGCAGTGGAAGCCGAAGAAACACCGGTGCAAGACGGAGTAGACGACGGGTTCGGATTGGTTCACGCTCTTGGTGGAGCTCCTCACTTCTCTCCGAAAAACGGATATCAATCCAGGTCGCCAGATGGATCAGCTCACTCAATGAAGACGGAGGGTCCCGGGTGGAAAGAGCATCCTTAATCTGGCTGGAGAGGCCCTTCTTGAATGTGGCGCATAATGCTGCATTGTTCCATGCCAACTCGGAAGCAAGAGTGCGAAATTGCATGCTGTAGTCTCCTACGGAGGAGTTCCCTTGCTGGAGGTTCAGCAACGCAGTTTCCGCTGAAGATGCGCGGGCGGGTTCCTCGAACACTTCGGAACTCCTGAAGAAAAGTACCCAGGTCAGCCGTGACGGGGTCATCTCGGTCCCGAAGCGAGGTCGCCCAAACTAGGGCCTTCCCAGAAAGCAGACTGACCACGAAAGCCACCTTAGACCTTTCTGACGGGAACTGTCTGGCCATGAGTTCCACGTGGAGTGAGCATTGGGTGATGAAACCCCTGCAGGCCTTAGGATCCCCATCAAACTTCGTCGGCATAGACAACCAGAGCTTGGGGCCGGCGGACATTACTGGAGCTGCTGCCACGGCAGCTGACTGCTGCTGCTGGGTGGCGAGAAGCTGCTGCATCATAGATGATAGCTGAATAAGCTGTTGGGCTTGCTGAGCGATCTGCTTGGATTGCTGGCCACGATGTGGGCCATATCAGAGACGCTCGGTAGAGGCACCTTGGGGGGATCCATGGCCGAATCGAACGGTAATGGAGGTGGTAGTGGATCCTCTGGACCACCACAAGCGATGGCGTAAGCCACGCCAGGGAGCGGAGTCTAAGTTGGTACCGTTTTTCACCAGAGCCCGCCGCAAAGCGGGATGGACTTGCTGCGGCGGATTACTACCAGGTTGCTACCCCTGACGTGACGTGCTTGCGGTGGCAGCCGAGGTGTTGCACAGTACAGAATCGTGAAGCAGGCTCGTAGTCGGGGACAGGCAGAAGGTCAGGACAGGCGGCTATGGTTCATGGTCAAAGGACGGAGGCAGAAGGTACGGTACACGGTAAACAGAACTAGACTCCTAGGCACAGGGCACGATCGATTCGGCAATGTGCCCAGGAAGGGGCGGAGCTTAAATAGGGTCAATCACCTGAGTCCTGTCCCTTTAAATTTTCCTGCAGGGGCGCGCGCCGGGACGAAAACAGGAGCGTGGCGAGGTAAGTGGGATCCTGAGCTGCCGGGGCGTCTGCGGCCCGAGCGCTGGGCTGCGGCACTGGCCGCAGCAGGGGACGCTGCGGCGTTGCAGGTGTGCCCGCGACCCGACACGGGGGTCGCAGGGACACCCGCAACAGTGGTGAAGCGCCCTAGAGGGACTCAAAATTACAGTAAAAAAAAAGGTTTTAAAATGTGAAAAAGATAAAAACACATTAAAAGTTCCAATAACCCCCCTTTCGCCATTTTGCTAAATTAAAGCTAAAAAAGTTACACAGTTTGTGTCGCCGCATCTGAAAAATTCTGATCTATTAATATCTAACTAGAGATAGACGAATTTGTCAAAAATTCGATTCGCTGAATTCTCCGACAAAAATCGTTTCGACCCGAATTTCTTCTCGGCGAACCGCATTAAATAAGTTATTTCCAGGCTGCATAGAGCCTGTTCGGTGCTGTAGAACGTTGTGCCAGAATAATAATCTTTATTTATATAGCGCCAACATATTCCGCAGCACTTTACAATTTGGAGGGTGTAGGTACAGACAAAAGAAATACATTGCACAATGAAAAGCTACTTACAGATGAGACACAAGGTGAGAGGGCTCTGCTCGCAAGAGCTTACAATCTATTAGGGTGTACGGGAGAGACGAAGGGTAAGAAGTGCTAGATTTACAATGGTCCAGCCATGTGACATAAATATGGGGTTGTTATACGTAGAATTCGGATGAACCTGCCACCCAAACAGTACATCTATATACAGTTAAGTGCCAAAAATGAGATGAGTGCGCTAGGGAGTGTGGGGGGAGGAGGGTGTTAGCATTAGAGATTCTGGTAGGCCAGAGTGAGAAGATGTACTCTCAGGGCCCTTTTAAAGCTATGAGAGTTCTGAGTGTGCCTGATCGCCCGTGGTAGCATGTTCCAGAGAACTGGTGCTGCACGTGTGAAGTCTTGAGACGGGCATGAGAGGTTCGATGATTGATGAGTGTAACCTGATATCATCAGCAGAGCGGAGAGAGCGGGTAGGATGGTAGACAGAGATGGGGGAGGAGATGTAGGGAGGAGCAGCGTGTGGAACTTTATGAGTGAGGTGAGGGTTTTTTGTTGTACCCCGTATTTGGTAGGCAACCAGTGCATGATGACACAGGGAAAGGGGCATCAGTATAGCGGCTGGAAAGAAAGCAACCCTGGCTTTGCTTTTCAGGACAATTGGAGACGGGAGAGTTTGCACAGGGGAGCCCGATAAGAAAGGGAGTTCAGTAGTCAAGACGAGAATGAAAAACAAAATGAAGTTGAGTTGTTTCCACGTGAGAAAAGGACGGATTTTGGATGTTCGAGTGCAGGTGACAGGAGCGGGCAAGGCCCCTGGATATGGGGGGTGAAAGACGTTTGGAATCTTTTAAAAACCCCCAAGACAGCGGCTGTGCCTAGGAGTTAGGTGGTCCCACACAGAGACGAAAGGGCAGGTAAGGTCTGTAGTAAGGGTGGGAACTAAAGTTCATTTTTAGTGGGTTTAGTTTAAATACAGGGAGGAAATGAGAAAGGACAGCAGACAATCAGTCACTGGTGTTTTGTAGCATGCGGGTGATGTCCGGGGGGGGGTTTAAAATTTGGGGTGTCATCAGCTAAGATGGACTGGACACCAAATTTCTGATGGTTTGTCCAATGGGGGGTGTATAATTGAGACGAGGAAGGACCAAGAAGACCCCGTGGAACCCCAAACGCAAGAGGAAGGGGGAGGGGAGGTAAAACCTGCAAATGGACACTAAAGGGAGGGGTTAGAAAGGTAAATGAAAAACCAAAGAGGAGCATGTCCTGGAGGCCAAGGGTGCTGAGCATCTGAGGAGAATTTTGGGATAAACAGTGTCAAACTCAGGAATCCAAAAAACAACAATGGTAGTTCCCCTGAGATTTAGCTTTTAGGGATCATTGGAGTTTTTGTTAGAGCATTTTCCTGGTGTAGGGTGCGGAAACCTTTTCAGAGGGTCAGGGGGTCCATGCTCAAATCAGAGGGAGCTTGGTTGATCTCCATACAAGCGTGTGTAGTATGACACGCACATGCACCCGCTGCTCTTAGAATCACTTCACTCAAAATTTCCCTGGACTTCAGGGCAAAACGCCCAAAAAAAAAACTGAACGGGAAGAGCGGAAAGTCAGGGCAGCACCAGCTGAAAAAACAAGCTGAGGCTAAGATCCTCCAAATAGCCCCAAAGAACACGAATAGGTACTGGACCGCCAAATCGCAGCACATAAGGGGACTCACAGCAGGGCACCCCCGGGCCATAGCTTTTTTCAACAGAGGTATTGACCCCCAACATAACCCCCTTCTAAAAGGGTTGACTAGGCCTCCACTTTCTCCAAAGACCGACAACCCTAGCCAAAGTCGTGGGTTTTCAGACAAAACCCCTTAGCTGGCATGGCCCCTCACCTGTCCTAAAACCCCCCCCTTTTCCCGTTCCTTCCCACAACCGAGAACTACTAGTGCTGTGGCCTCTCCCCACTATACGTGAGGACAAACTATTTAGGACAGTGGGGAGCAAAGAGGGGGGAAGACATCCGCTCTTTTTTGCAGAAGCGGGGAAGTTGTGAGAGAGTGGCACGGGGGGTTTTTTTGCGAGTGGTCGGGCCGTACGACACGTTGAGGAGGCCGGGGACAGGCAAACATAATCGATGTAACCCACCGCACTTGGTGCCCTAGTTAAACAAGGATAAAGTGCCCCCCCCAAAAGGGAAAAAAAACAGCCCCCTCCCCTGCCTCCTTGGAAGGGGGGGGGGAAAAAGGGGATTTTGGGCACAGAAAATCTGGGGTCTTGGACAGTTAAAAATTAAAGTCTGGCCGGAGATGTAAAGTTGGGGGGTCTTCAGCATATTGGGGTTTTGAAAGCCAGTGTTTTTTATGAGCAACCCATACCAAGATGTAGAAGGGGTTCATCTTACATTGGGGGAGAGAGCAGCACTTTCGGTCAGGAGTGGCGCAGCCCCTGTTGGGGAGGGGGGGCAACAGTGCGAGGTTTGGGGGCCAAATTGCCACGATTTATACCACCCACTTTGCAGGGCCCAGAAAAATAGCGGACGGGGGCCACGGGGGAGCCGGGGTAACGGGCAGTCATGCGGCTTTTGTGGGAAAACACCTGGCGGGGTGCCATTTTTTTACAAGACACCAGAGGAGGGAACATGGTTAATATTAGAATCTGTGGGCGAAGAAAAACGTGACCAGGGACCTAAAAAGGCCCCATGGCCCTTTCATCAAAATCAGCATGTACCCTACAGTTTAATGTGGGGTTTTTTCTGTCCCAAAACACAGCAGCAGGCCCCCCCAAATGGGAGATTTTAGGGAGTCAAGGCTTCACCACCTCTGCCGAACACAATTCCCTGTCTATACACATCTACCGGTCCAGATATCTGCCCCGGCACCCTGGGCCAGAAGTGTTCACCGGACGATTGCCAAAGACCGCAGTATGGGTTAGCCATCCCCAAAAGCAGAAGCGACCGTGCTCCTATCAATTTTTGGGACTGCAGTCCTCCCTTTTCAAGTGGTGGACCGCACCATTCAGAAATGGCAGGAAACTTTGCATTCACTCCCCCATTTCTACATTTCCAGCACACCCTCCTTAGCAAAAAGAACAAAAAGGGAAAAAAAAATTTATGAACAGGGGCAATTTTAGAACAGGAAAAAATATATTAACAGGGGGAAATTGATGAACAGGGGAAAAAAAAATATTTTAACAGGGGAATTGATGAACAGAATAAATTTTAAAAGGGGAAATTTATGAATAGGGAAAAAAAATATAAAATTTAAAAAAGGGGGAAAAACTGTTTAACAGGGGGGAAATTGATGAACAGGGGAAAAAATATATTTAAAAGGGGGAAAATTTTGAACAGAGGAAAAAAAGGGGGTGAACAAGGGGAAAGGCCCATTAAAAGTTTTTTGATGATCAAAGTGGAAAGAAGTATTCCCCTGTGTAATTTGATGTTGTCAGCCAGTGGGCAGCTCTCCGTGACACCTGCTGTTCTGCTCAGGCCCTTGAGAGAGGACATTGTTATTGTCAGTCGCAGGACTACAGGATGAATAACATCTTTCCTCTGCTTCCATGTCCTGGAAACCAGATGCGCAAACATCTGTTGGTCAGGTACTTGAGACGTCGGCAACTACATCTCATGGCAAATGAGCCCAGTGGGCGTACTGAAACTGGAGAAGAAGACATTGGAGCATAAGCAGTGTCAGGCGAAACATGAAGTGGTTTTTTCATTCAGGTGACAGGAGTGGAGCCAGAATCAACCGGAGGATTAGGGAAGACGAAGAAGATTACCCGGACACACTGTGGGCAGTATACAGCGGAATGGAGACAGGGAGTCCTCCCACAATAGGGTTCATTTAGTGCAGATGGACAGCTCTGCAATGCGATTTGCCAGGCTAGTGACGCGGAATTGTCACATCCTGTCTTTAGAGGGATGACTTCTATGCTCTACCCTCTTGGGACTCTCATGTACACGGTCCAAATGGGGGATTTTTTTCACCTGCCAAGACGAGGACAAACTCAACTGCGTATAGAGGACATCCATGTAGTCAGTTGGCCGCTGCTTATCTGTGCCATGTTCCATCCTCTATATTGCAGGTGCTCGACGGGGTGGTATCATCAGGTGCTCATGTACCACTGCCTCGGTGCTGGTGAGGGGATTGGGTGTTTACGAGCAGCAGTCACCAGCTCCATTCAACAGCAACCATGAGTCTGACGTTATCGAGAGCAGTTTTCATCCCTTCTAGTGATTTAGGTACACAGCAGCAGCACCTGGAGTCAGACCTGATCTGGATTCTTTTTGGCTACCTGCCTTCCAGGACTACTATTTCTGATGCTTCCACCCGTGGATTCCACAATCTGCTGCCAGCTGCTCCTTCTACAACCACAACTTTACCAGGTACTGGTACTACCACCCAATTCCCCACTCTTTCACTGGGCCATTAGCCTTCCTGATGATGCTGCCACTTCACCACTCAAGTCCTCCATGCTAGCTGCCAACTGCGACTCCCTCAGGTCGACCACTCTGTGGTTTTCTAATGCGGTTCCACCCTCCACCTCTATGTCCATTGCACACTATGTTTTGGTTTTCCCGCATTCTTTTAATATGTGGAGTGCAACATAACACAGAACACATGCAAAATATTCCATTTTTACTTTTTTTGGGTTCAACTCCTGTTTTTTTGCTTTAGCAAATGATGGATTATTGACCAACTTGAAAGCGGACAATGAAAAGATCAAACAATGGAACAAAAATTGATTGGTATCAATGCAAAAAATTTATGATGACGTCCCTCCTCCTCTCTTTTGGGGGTCTACATGTATAGCAATTTTTTAACAGAATCACCACAATAAAAGAAAAAAATAACTGTTTGCCACAAATAGCAATATCCCGAGAGACTGGAGTAGCTGGATTTGAGATGTATGTAGGGCTGAAATACACAAACAATGGATTTGACACAGAATTCTCCACCAAAAGTGAATAAAGTAACTCTTAGCCACAGATTAAAATACCCCCACCAGTCTGAAGTTGATGGATTTCAGGCATGTACGGTATGTGGCAGAAATACGCACACCTGTATTTTACTGCAAATTAACCCACAAAAACAAGAGGAGAAAATTACCTTGGATATTAATACTCTATAGAAATGAACAGATGAAATTTAGACATATATGGGGGTATAAAAAAGAACACTGTATTTTACTCCAATAAACTCACTAACAGGATTTAATTAAACCCTTGGATATGAAAAGCGTCAGAATTGTAACAAATAAAAGAAATTTAGTCGTATATAGGGGGGGTGAAACACACGCTGAATTTTACTCCAAATAAACCCACTAACAACAGGCATTAATTAACCCTTGGATATGAAAATGCGCTCTAGAAAATGACAGAAGGAAATTTAGTAATTTACTGGGGGTGAAAAAAACGTTGTACTTTTACTCACATAAAACCACTAACAGCGGCTTAAATTAACTCTTGTTATTGAAATGTGCTCCAGAAATGAACAGATAAAATTTAGAATGTACATCATGGGGGTAAAAAAACACGACTGTATTTGGACTCCAAATGGACAAGTAACAGCGCTTTGTGGAAGCTTTTGCTTTATAATGAGAGCTAGGCAGCAGCAGAAGCAAGACAGACGCTCTAATGTCAGGGGGGGGGACACCATAAGGAGAACTGGTGGAGAGAGCGTTCCGTCCTTAAATTCTGGTGCTGTGACGTCACAGAAGTGCCAGTATATGATTGGCTTATGTCTAACATGGTCACTGAGGGTGTTCCTTTTCTTCCTCCAGAAGCTCTCTGCCCCGGGTCCACGCCATGTGCTTGCGGGTGGGTTGGGGAAGCATTTTAGCAATAAAAAACACAATTCGTCTCCGCAGAATACAACCAAAACTTCGACTTCTTGCAAAACCAAAGTTTTCTCTGAAATTCTAAAAGGATTCTACTTCGTTAGATCAATTCGACCTATCTCCAAATCATAACATCACATATCTCCGGACGCTGAAACACCGGAAGAAGAAACAAAATTACAACACACAAAGTACATTTTTTTTTTGGTAATTTCCTGTCTCCTAAAATTGTATAAATTTACAATCAACAAAAGTCGCCCATATCCCATACTGGAGCAATAAAAAGTGCAAAAAAATACCAGCCTCACTCACGGTCCGTAGGTGGAAGGACAAAAAATACTTTTTATGGTTACCGAAAAAATAACGGAAACCAAATGTGTTGGTTTTTGCTAGAATTGTATCAACCGGTAGATTTAAAGAGAACACATAATTTATACCGGAGAGTGAACCCCATAAAAACAAAACTCCTGCAAACATGGCACAAGGACATTGTTTTGCAGTTAGAATTTTTTTGCAGTTTCCCAGTGTATTTTATGATAATATGAATAAAACCATTAGAAAGTTCATCTTGTCCCACAAAATAAAAGCCCTCATTAGGGTCTTTGTCGGTCATGGCTCCATCAGGGAGCAAGGGGTTAATAATACATATTTTCCACATTCTGTGTGACTTCACTCTTAGGGAACATTACACTTTCTCCTCTGTGTGAATTCTTTTATGTTTAACTAGTTTTGATTTCTCTGTGAAAGATTTCCCACACTTTGAACATGAGAAAGGCTTCTCTCCTGTGTGAATTCTCTCATGTGTACCAGACTGAATTATGTGTAAAGATTTCCCACCATTCCTGAACACGAAAAACGGCTTTGGCTTCTTCTCTCCTGTGTGAATTCTCTCATGTGTAACCAGACCTGATTTATGTGTAAAAGATTTCCCACATTCCGAACATGAGAAAGGTTTCTCCCCAGTGTGAGTTCTCTTGTGTGCATTTAGATTCGATATCTTTGTAAAAGATTTCCCACATTCTGAACATAAAAAAGGCTTCTCTCCTGTGTGAATTCTCTCATGTGTAACCAGACCTGATTTATGTGTAAAAGATTTCCCACATTCTGAACATGAAAAAGGCTTCTCTCCTGTGTGAATTCTCTGGTGTGCACTTAGATTTGATATCTTTGTAAAAGATTTCCCACATTCTGAACATAAAAAAGGCTTCTCTCCTGTGTGAATTCTCTCATGTGTAACCAGACCTGATTTATGTGTAAAAGATTTCCTACATTCTGAACATGAAAAAGGCTTCTCTCCTTTGTGAATTCTCTCATCTGAAACAAGTTTTGATTTGCCTGTAAAAGATTTCCCACATTCTGAACATGAATGTAACATCTCTCCTGTGTGAATTATCTTGTGTGCAATTAGAGTTGATTTCTGTGTAAAAGATTTCCCACACTTAGAGCATGAGAAATGCTTCTCTCCTTTGTGAATTCTTCTTTGAGTAACAAGGTTTAAGCGGTTTGTAAGCAGTTTGCCACATTGACCACATGGAAATCCTTTTCCTCTTTTGGCCATTAATATTTAAGTCAACCATCATGTGGTGGGTCAGGAGAAGGTTCTTTTTCATATAGGGGATTATTCGATAGGTCTGTACTCTGTTGTCCTGGATGTACATTCAGGGTACTGTGGTTTTCTCCTGAAGAGTGCGGCACAATATCTTCTTCCACTTTATCACTTAGTGAGGACATGCAGTTTCCTTAAAATTAAAAATATGATTTAATGATTTTTCTTTTTTCTAAACCCCAAAAGAGAGATACATTTTAACACTTTCCCTTTTAGGGCGGGAAAACTCCTACAGCTTTTATTAAGTTATTTTGGACAGAGCCAGAGATGGATCCAGCAGGACCACTTATTATGACCACTTCCTAATGCCAACGTCATGCAGCTTATGCAGGAATTCCCTGTGGTGCGCTGGCTTGCTAGGTATTTAAGGTGTGATAGGTTGTCTGCACACATATCCCTCACTGCTGTTATGAGTATAAGTGGTGATTTATGGGAGTTGCAAAAAGGGTTGATTATCGGCTTTCACATTTTGTGATCTGTTGGCGGCTGCTGTGGTGAAAGTGTATAGTGAGTGGAGAAATACGATGTGGACAGTGCAGAGCTCCATACGCCATTGAGGTAAACATCAGCTATTAAGGTGCATGAAGGGCGAAGAAACATTCTACATAGGAGCAGCTCACCCCCAAAATGACCCAGGATATGACCGAACATGGGTCTAACACAACACGAAACACTCAAGTGTATAGGACCCCGGAGCAGACAGATATCACTGCACCTGTGCTAACCCTACTGTGTATGGGGCCCCGGATCAGATGGATGTTACCGCATCTCTGCTAAACCTACTGTGGATGGGGAACCTGGTGCAGACGAATGTCACACCTCTGCTAACCCTACTGTGTATGTGTGTGTAGGGGGTGGGGGGTACTTGTGTGTGTAGGAGGGTATCTGTGTGCATGTGATGGAGGGGTATTTTGGGGATACATGTGTGTGTGGAGAAAGTACTTGTGGGGGGTACTTGTGTGTCTGTGTGTGTGCATGTAAGGGGATACTTGTATGTGTGTGTAAATGTGTGTAATGAGTGCGGTCTGTTTCCAGCGGCCGCAGGGGTTAGAATTTGCCCCCTTGTCTCCTGTGCCTTGCTCCTGCCCCCTGTGGTCTGTCTCTGGGGGTTGCAGGGTGCAGGAGACAAGCCAAAGTAGACAGACTCTGGCAGTTACCTATGTCAATTGCCTATTCAACATCCAGGAAAGCAGGGTGACGCTCCATCCCCCAAAGGTGGCACCCAGTTTTCCTATCATGGAAAGTTGGATGTTACCTGTGGGTGATATCCAGCTTTCCTGGATGCTGAATAGGCTATCCAGCCCCTATGTATGTGTGTAATGTTTATTTATTTACAAGTTCCCATTTGGACTACTTTGGAACAACCTTGGATCCATTTTTTTCAAATATAATGGTTAAAGAGGGCTTGTATCAAGAATGTTTATTCTGTTTGTGCATTTTGTGTGTGGGTTCTTTTTTTCCATATAATTCCAGTGATAGTAATGGAGGTATCTGACAAATTCCTCTCCATTACTATTGCTCGGGCTTGGTTGTCAAGCAAACGTGCGATTGTAATGAGAGGAATCTGTCAAATTACCTACATAAACAGCCAAGGTAAAAACCTACTGCTCTTCAACATGATATCTATCGGAATGGGCAAGGTCCATTGATATGGTCTCTTCACATTCTAAATAATATCAGATCCACAAGACGCCCCAAAAGATAACCATCACAGTAGAGGGTCATTTACCGCTCTTCCCAGTAATCCCTGGTGTGCTGCAATACCACAGTTACTAGGGTATTAGTGACAGGGGGTTAGTGTCAGCCTTGAGATGACAAAAAAGCACTGCTGGCCAACACCAAGCCTGAGCGGTAGTAATAGAGATGAATATGTCAGACGCCTCTATTACTAGCCCTGGAATTAAATGGAAAAAAACACATACAAATTGCACAAAAAACCTTTTATGTAAATAAACGCTCCCCGACATCAGCCCTATTTAATTATTTAATGGGTACGGGGTTCTACCTGCGCAATATGATTCTGGGTGGTACAGTCTACAGCCACAGCACAATCTCTAAGAGGATGAGTCCTTCTTTTACACCTCCCATAAGAGACTGTAAGGTGTGCTCTGTACTCTCTTCTACCCCTTCCCCACCATTGTGTTATGCATCCCAGTGCCAACAAAAAATACAACCCCCGCATAATTCTATAACCTTTCCACCTAATACCCCATAGTCCTTTGACCTCCACTCCACCTACTACACAACCTTTGCACCTATCACCCCATAACCTTTCCACCTGCACCTATCACCCCATAACCTCCCCACCTATCACCTTCTGTGGAGTTTGTACAGAGATGGCCACAGGTAGGGAAGTGCTAAAAAAATAGAATTCTAAGATGTTTGTGCGGTAAAATTTGCAGGGACAAGTTGTGGCCGGAGAAGATTGTGGTCGTAGAAGATGTCTCCGACGAGTACCTATATTTAACTGTGTACACTGGTTACTATCATTGTGTTGTGACTGTAAACAGGAAATGTACAGTCTGCAGTAGTGTTCAGTGATTTAATCGAGAACAGTTAAAATCAAGTTGATTTTTACTCAAATCTCGATACGAATTTTCTCCGAAAAAAAATTGGATAAAAAATCTCGATTGAGACTTGTGATTGCACCATTTTCGCTGACTTTAAGCTTGGTCCTGTACTTTGGGTGGCCAGCCAATCAGTGCAGAGCTCAGAGAGGGATCAAAAACGTCACCACTGAGGGTATAGGGATCTCATTGCCTGCTAAAATCACATGACTGTTTTATATATGTCACTGTATCTCCATTTCGATTATAGTCTGTGAACTGAACACACTGCTCTCTCTACTGTGCTTGGTTGAAAGAAAGCAGACTCACCATTTCCCAGCGATCTGACAAAGGAAAAGCTGCTAGATAGATTAGTTACGGTTGGGGTACAGCAAGATTAGGAAATCCTAGACAGTAGTAGTTAGGGATTTTTATATTGCTGACTGCATCTTTCCCATCTTTATTTTTTTTTTTATTTTTTTTTTTAAACTCCTTTTTATTTCCATATTGCACAAAAAAAAAAAAAGGTAGATTACAGCATATCCATTAATCATTATAACAAGTTTTAAAATTAACATGCAAGTTTCATTTTGTGGACATTAGCCATAGACATTCAAATAATAGGAGAGCTATGCAACTATGTGTACGTTGTAAGATAAGAGGGCAATACTGGACTAGAGATGTTGCTATGCAGGTTATGAAATTGTCCACTGTTATGTATAGAGTCAACTCTTCAACTCCCTGCTTATGTTGCTGATTGCAAATATGGTTATTTTCTTTATTTTTTCAAAACCAGGCAACTCGCATAGCCAAAGCCGATTAATGTAGTGGGTTTTACAATTACAATCTGGAACATGCCCTACGAGGAACCCTATCAACAAAAATGCACAATATAGTCAGTACAAAAACTGAACAAAAAAAATATATAGACAAGGGATAACAGTCCCGAGCAAGAGCAGGATGAGGAAAACAAATTGGTCTCGGACAAACACACTTGGCGCCTTTTTGATGCATAATACCCAGAGGGTAGCAGTAATGTGCAGGGTCCGGATAAAACAGTTAACCTCCCCCAAAATACCCTAAGCCCCCCCTTTTTTTTTTTTTTTTTCCCCTTTCTTTTCCTTCCCCCCCCCCCCCTTTCTCTCTCTTTCCCTTCCCTTGTTTTGTGGAGTTCACCTAGGTATACGGGCTTTAGAGCTCCTATGTGATCCTCAAACGACCTAGGTTGCCCGCATGGTCGGCGTTCAGGTACCATTGTGAGCTTAGGAAAGGGATCATTGCTTGTCTAATTTCTTCCTCCGATAGGAAGTTCTCAATAAAGACTTTCCATTTATTGAAAAATTTTTGTGATTGCGTGTTTTTAAGACGTTCTGTTTCTAGCCTATCCATTGTCATGTAATGTTTAACCTGCTGTAGTACCATATCTGGGGTAGCGGTAGATGCATCTAGCCACTTATTGAGTATACAGCGCTTAGTCCCCAGTAGCATGGTATGGATCATGTGGGAGGAGTTCGTTTTATTGGGCAGATCATGGAAGAGCAGTACATCTGGTGTCAGAGGTAATTCAATATTTGCCCTTTGCCTAAGGAGGTCGGTTACTTTTTTCCACAGGTTTTGTGAGGCCCCACAGAACCACATCCCATGAATCATATCCGTGTTTAGTTGGTGACACTTGGGGCATTGCAATTTGCGTTCTGGCGCCAGGGGATGAGGGGGGATGTTAAAGCCATAAATCGCTCTATGAATGAAGCGGAAATGGGTATCCTTCCATTTTTCACACCCAATGGTCTTGCACACCGCACCCCAGCCCCTTAGAATCGCCTCCTGTATATCAGGTTCCTGGAAAACCGAGGACCATTTTTTAAATTGTGTGTCGCTTATTACTTGTACCATGGGCTCCCGGAGCTTTTGATATATGTCCGATAAAGAGTGTTTGCCACTCGAAGAAGTTAAAAAGGGGTCCAGTTGGGTAGACGATATCTCCCTAGTTATTTGAGTCACTCTACTTTTAATGAAACTGCTGATCTGTGAGTAGGTTAGGAAATGTGATGGTGGTAAATCATATTTGGACCTAAGATTCTGGAAGCTGAGTAAGTTGCCTTGATTTTGATCATATAAATGCATGACCTTGTTTATGCCCCTCTGACTCCAACACTGGAAATGTGGGTTAGTCATACCTGCAGGGAACTCAGGGTGTCCTATTAAGGGCATAAATTTGCTAACGGCCCAGGGAAGTTTAAGAAGCTTTCTTACCGCTTTCCACGTTGCCAGAGTATCCTTCAACAAAAGGTTACTCCTGATCACGGGCGGCAGGGCTGAGTATTTTGTATGTAGGAGTGCCGGAAGGGACCAGGGGAGAGCTAGACGATTCTCTAATTTGGTGTTGGAGTAATATTCCGTGCTTTTCAACCAATCTAGGCAATGTCTAAATAAGCACGCCAGGTTGTAAGTCCTTATATCTGGGAGGTTAAGTCCACCATAACCTCTGGGCAACATCAGCTTCTTTAATGCAATTCTAGGGCGTCTACCAGACCAGATAAATCTGGAAAATGCCCCTTGTATTCTGGACACATCTTTATGAGTCAGTAGTAGGGGTATGGTCTGGAGGTGGTATAGCAATTTAGGAAACCCTATCATTTTCACTAGATGGCAACGTGCCAGTAAAGGGAGAGGGAGTTTGGACCATCTTTGTAATTGGCCAAGCAGCCTTCCAATCAGTGGGGGAAAATTAAGCCTATAGATAGAATCTGGGGTACGCACTATGTTGATTCCCAAATACTTAATGGATTCCTGAGCCAATGCTACCATTTCCTTCAGATGTTTTGAAAGAGAACCGATGTTACCCCTAGATAGATCAAGTAATTCAGATTTTGTTTCATTTATTTTGAATCCCGAACACTTTTGAAATACTCTTAACTGATGGAAGAGGTTTGACAGATCTTTCTCCGGATCAGAGAGAAAGAAAACCACATCGTCTGCAAACATCGCTAGCTTGAGTTCCTGCCCTTGTACCCTAATGCCCTCAAATATTGGATTTGAGATAAGATACCTGGCAAGCGGCTCAACAGCAATGTTAAAGAGCAGGGGTGACAATGGGCAGCCCTGTCTGGTGCCCCTATGGAGGGAAAAGGGATTGGAGACAAAGCCAGGGATGCAGATCCTCGCCCTTGGGTTGGCATATAGTGACCTCAAAAAAACCCGGAATGGGCCTTTCAGCCCTATTTTGTCCAATACAGCACCCAGCCATCCCCAATCCACACAGTCAAAGGCCTTTTCTGTATCAACTGTCAGTAAGGCTGCTGTAGGGTGTCGAAGGGGGTATTGTTTGACCTCATTTAAAGCCAGCAGTACCTTTCGTATGTTGGTGACCGCCGATCGGCCCTGCACAAATCCTACCTGGTGCGAACCAATAAGTTTAGGCAACACCTGAGCAAGACGATCTGCCAAGATTTTTGCCATAATCTTTAGATCCAAATTAATAAGTGAGATGGGTCGATATGAAGCGGCCAAAGTGGGATCTCTCCCCGGTTTCGGCAAGACCTTGATATGAGCGGTGTTAGTGGTGTCTGGGATCTCATCTCCTTGTAAGTATTTATTATACAAAGCTAGTAATGTTGGGGTAATATCTTCTTTGAGGATTTTGAAAAATTCACCTGAGTACCCATCTGGCCCCGGCGCCTTTTGATTTTTTAGGCCAGAGATTGTTTGTTCTAGTTCTTGTATGGTGATGGGAGCCCCCAACTCTGTTTTGTCTGCCTCCGATAGGGTCGGTAGGCGTATACCCTTCAGCCACTCCGCGGACGAAGCATCATCTAAATTTTCGTCCGTGTAAAGGTTTTCATAGAAAGATTTTAAGATATTTGTTATGTCCTCCCCTGTAGTGTGGAGCCCTCCTGTCTGTCCTCTTAATGCGTGTATGCGGGTTGAGGGGGCGGAGGATCTAGCTAGTCGCGCCAGAGATCTACCGGCTTTATTCCCATATCTAAAGAGATGTGCCTCTTGTCTAGTGAGTTTCTGGGTTTCCCTCCTCTCCAACCAAATCTCAAAAGCCTGTTTAGTCGCTTGCCACTTGTTTCTATTAGCGACACTAGGATTTGCAAGAAACAGCGTGTATGTCTGCCTTAACTCCTCACTAAGTGTCTTAATCTTATCGGTAATCTTTCGTTTGAGCCCTGTCACATAGGAAATCAAACGGCCTCGGATGACTGCTTTGGCTGCATCCCAGAAGATCTGTGGGGAATCAGTATACTCATAGTTGTCCTTTTGGTACTCCAGCCACCACCCTCGCAATGTCATCTGAAACTCCTCATCCTGAGACAGAAAGGTAGGGAATCGCCAGATGAATTCCGTCCCCCGAGGGATCAACTCCTGCAGATCCAGACACACTGGGGAGTGATCCGATATCACCATGTCTCCTATTTTAACATTTTCAACTCTAGGTAGCATTTTCTCTGACACAAAAATATAGTCAAGTCTAGACCATGTGGAGTGAGGGTGTGAGAAGTGTGTAAATTCTCTGGCCTCGGGGTTAAGTGTCCTCCATGGGTCCACCAATTTCAAACTTTTCACAAATGTTGGAAGAACTAAATCATTACGGGATGGCTGACTTCTCTGACCCTTCTCACTACGTCTGTCTTCTCTATGAGCAAGAACAGTGTTAAAATCTCCCCCCACAAGTAGCCCAGGCGAGCCATCCTGAAGGAGAACATCCTCCAGTGATTGGAAAAACTGCGCGCCGCCCGAGTTTGGACCATATACGCAGTAAATGGAAAGTGTCTCATCTCCCAACTGTATTCGTACGTTCGCCCATCTGCCTTCCAAGTCGTTTGTGTGACTGATGATTTGTCCCGGAAAATTTTTGTTTATCAGTATAAGCACTCCCGCCTTCCTAAGCACGGACGGAGACCCTATCACCTCCCCCACCCACATTTTTCGCATTCTGTGGAAATCCTCTGCCAGCAAGTGCGTTTCCTGAAGCAATGCAATGTCGGTTTTCATGCGTTTCAAATGGCGTAGCACCATGTGTCTTTTGTTGGGGGATCTCAGACCCTTCACATTCCAGGTAACTAGCTGCAAGAATGTGTTATGTTAATGTAGGTGCAGTTGACTGTGTTAACCCTCACCCTGCTCTCTTCTGCCAGGACTTCAAGTGTAAATAATGTACCATATGAACATTGAACTGTTCTACAACTATTTTTAACGGTGATGTCATAACCATAAACATCGAAAACTCTGGAATCACAAGCTGGTTTGGAAATCAAATAAGGTATTCCAAACAGAGTATTGTGATAATGGACTTCTCTTTTTTCCATGAGGATGTGAGAAATTATGTAAGAAATCCAGACGGAAAAAGGGAAAATGTTGAACATTTAGCTTTCTAAGTTGAGAGAGCTCCCACCTTCTACCCGCCCCCATCTACTATATTATCACAGCATCAACAAATAAAACATTATGCAGACATTGCAGACAAGGAATTGCATAATAAAATATACCTCCCCCCTTCCTTTTTTTTTTTTTGTTACCGGGGTGTTAGACGGTGCCTCTCTGTGATGAAAAACAAGGAGCCTATGTAGATAATGTCAATCACGAAGTCAAGTATCGCGATTGTGGGATTGTCTGGAGCGATTCTCTTTAGGACGAGCATCAAGAGGAGGGAAACCCTCGTTTTCACGATCTCTCCTATCTTGGTGGCGGGTAATCTCTTTCGACGGGGATGTTCGCCGTGTAGAGTCTTCGGGCGGGCTGGATGACCTTCTCATGTAATTTTTCGCCTCTTCAGGAGAGTGGAAAGTCGAGGAGTTGCCATTTTTATGGAATATCTTTAGGGTGGCAGGATACAGAAGGGCGAACTTAATATTCCTGTGGAAGAGGTCGGAACATATTGCGGAAAATGCCCGACGGCGTTTTACAACCTCCACCGAAAAGTCTTCAAATAGAAGAACTTTGTGTCCTCTTAGTAGCAACGGTGTTTTTCTCCGCTTGAAACTCTTTAGGATTTCGGTTTTGTCGGTGAAGTCAAGATATTTCATAATTATTTGCCTTGGTCTTTCCCGCAAAGCCGGTGGGACGTTGGGTCCGGATACTTCAAAGCTCCTGCGGTCTGGCCCTACTCTATGGGCTCTCTCGACTTTACAGAGATGTTGGATGTCCAGTGCTTTGGGGAGTTCCACTTCACAAATATGTAGCAAATCTTTTTGCGGAATGGTTTCCGGGAGTCCTACGATTCTTAGATTGCTTCTGCGCGATCTGTTTTCAAGGTCTTCAACCTTACTCCAAAGTCTTTTGTTTTCATGGACCACCTCCTGTAGTGTGGAAGTCTGCTTGTCAACTTCGCCTTCCAGTTCCTGTATCCGCGTCTCCGCTTCATTCAGCCGATGGTCGTGGTTTTGTAAATCAGATTGTATTTGCTGCATTGTCACCGAAACTGTTTTAATTAACGCTTCCTGGATGCCTGGGCCAATCCTGCTGGATATTTCTTCAATGATATGTTTGTAGTTGATAAGATGTGCACCTTGGCATTCTTCAAGTTCCAGGGTGTCATCAGCCTGGCGAGGCGAAGATGTAAGAGGTGGCATGGTGGGTGATGAGTCCCCCTCTTCGTGTGACTTTTGGGAGATGTTCTTAAGGGACTTTACACTCTTTTCTGCCTGTTTAGGTTGTTCATTGCCTCCCATTTTTTGCAGGAACCGGTCCATGTATGAGAAGAGTAGGAGAACACTATGTTGGGGCTTAATATAGTACGGCTGATTGTTATCAGTATCAGCAAAGATGTAAAGTTGTTTGAGTTAATTTCTGTAAAGAAGAAATTTTTTATTTTTTTTTTCCCTGTGTGAGTTCTGGCTGGACAGATCAGTGGAAACGCTCTTGAGCACTAATCTGAGTGTGGTTCCAGAAACTGACAGGAGATGGCAGTCTTTTACCACTTTTCAGCTCAGTAGGTATATATGAGTAAGCGGAGATGCTGAAGCACAATGCTATACAGCAGTGATATCTTGCTGTGTCTTTGTTTGTAACGTGTAATAGGTAAGTGCTGTACAGTTAGGTAAATCAGGTCTCAGCAATCTGCAATGCTGTGTGGCTGGCTTGTGATAGCTGCTAGCGAGGGGTTGTCCTCCCGATGTGCTGGTGCTCTGGAGACAAGTTTCTTCACAAGTATGTATTATGTTAGATTTATGTGGAGTACCAGACCGCTCTTAATTTATTTGCTCCCCTTGTCTGAGGTATGCAGGGGTAGGCAAGCACTCTGGTGTTCTGTCCTGTCGGAGTTCACCAATATGGCCGCCCGGTGATTCAAAATTGGCGCCAAAAGTCTCCTCTCCCCTCCTTTATTGTTGTTGGGGCCGTGATACGCCGGCTCCCCCGATGTAAGCGCGGCCTCTGAGTCCTGCAATGCCGATGCGGCACTTCCCGTGCAGGGGAGGATCGCGGCGGTACCTGTGAGTAGCGGCGCTCTGTCCCGCTCCTCCTCGCCTGCCCCGTGTACGCTGTCGGCCGCGCGGTTCCCGGCGCCCGCCTCGAGTCACAGCTTTCTGCCTGCAGCTCTCCCCACGTTGCTGGAGACGGGATTACCGGCGCAGTCCAGGTCTGCAGTGCCTCCGGGAGCCCTCAGTGAGTTTCGCTGCTGTGGATGACGGGTATGTTGGCAGTTATGGGGAACGAGGGTGCAGGAGCTCGTCTACCCTGCTCACATCGCCATGGCGCCGAAACCGGAAGTCTCCCCATCTTTATTTTAATTGCCCAAAAGTTTATTGATCCTGTTTTGGGGGGACAGCTTGTGCACAAGACACTGTTAGGAAATCAGCTCTGAAAAGAAAATCGCTTTGATATACTGGTTTCTTGCAGAAAATTTGATTCTGTGCCCAAAAGTTCCTTGCTGCAATTTTGGGGGGACAGCCGGTGTACAAGACACTGTTCTTCCATAAGACCCCATTTCACAGATATTCCATAGAAAATATTCTGTTTATAATCCTATTTGCCAGTTTGAAATTATAGAGATTTAAGAACACTTCTGATTTGCTGTCTTTGGGAGTACAGTTCTTCAATAAGAGACTGTGAACAAATCTTGATCTTTTTAATATTTACATTTTTGAATATGGAGCAAACTAGACTGGTAATTGAGCAAGGAGGGGCGTAGGACGTGGAGCTAGAGGAGCGAGACTAAGCACTCCTTTCAGTGTTCTGGACAACACACAAGCGAGCACATCGTCAGTTGCAGGACCGTCAGACCTGTCATCGCTTGGTCGGTTCCCTGTGCATCTCATTTCTGAAGAGCGGCGGCAATCTGTTCTTCAGTGGTTAACACAACCTGCATCGAGCAGTTTTACCTCCTCTTCCTCTCAGTCATGAACAAAAATATCGTCATCATCATCACCAGTCCAAACTGAAGCAAACACAGGCCAAACATCACCCAATAAACAGACCACACTAGATAATCTGAAGAGCTCTTTGATGACAATGCGGATGGTATTAGAAGGCGACCTTCTCCTCTGCTCTCCCCTTATCAGCTCCTCACACAACCGTCTCCAAGACTTCTCCCGTGCTTCACCCACACTCTGGAACTCACTGCCCCAACACATCAGACTCTCCTCCACTTTCACCAGTTCAAAAGCAACCTGAAAACCATTTCTTCAGGCTTGCCTATAACCTTCACTAAACTTGTCACTACTTCCTCCACAGACATGTCTGCCCTCACCTCCTGTCTCTTTCCCCCTCCTTGTAGATTGTAAGCCCTCGCGGGTAGGGTCCTCTCTCCTCTGTCGTGCCAATTGTCATTATCCTTATACTGTACTCGTTTGACTTATGTAATGTATGTAACCCCCTCGAATGTACAGCGCCCTGGAATCAATGGCGCTTTAAAATAAATAATAATAATCAAGAGGCTCAAGAGGATGATTTTGTCGGCTCTGATGCCCAATCGCGGATGCCCTCAGAGGAGGAGAAGGAAGGTGGTCCTCTTTTCCTGGACTTGCCAACTTTAGGTGCGTAAATGGACAAACAACCAAGAGCAGAAGGACGTGAACCCGGTTTATGTTCTCTAGTCTTTCCATTAAACACTGGAGTTGTGCCTTTGCCAATTTACATGCGCATCAATCAAGAAGGGCGTCATTGGGTACATTAAGGTATGGGCACCATACAGAAAGGCCTTGCCTCCTAAATGCTATCATAGCAAAAAATGCAAGGATCTTCAATGTAAACACAGCATGCTGTGGGTTATATGTGAGAAGCAGATTCATGGGTTAAAAATCCTTGCAAAAGAATCACGTCCAGGTGGAGCAACATTCGCCTCTCCAAGAGCAGAGACCATTATCTCCAGCGATTTTCAAGGAAAACTACGTAGGAAGGTAAACGAATGCCAAGAAGAAGGGAGTCAGCTATCGTGTCCAGGAGAAGCTCACTTTGTCCATACTCACGGAAAGGAGTCTTAACTCCTTGAACCCATTCCCAATGCAGTTTTATGGGTTAATGTGACATATAATCTTTGCAAAAATATTTTCATTGTTGCTTAGCACATAAGGATGTGATGGTGTTGCTCATAACGCACTTTTTCGATTTTACATGGAGGGCAAGCGTTTCATATAGGCAGAAATTTCTCAAGCGCACCGGGTGACTTGGACTGTCTGCTGAGGAAGGCTCAGAGGTCCTTAGCTCATACACTTCCGGCGTTCGCACCCTGCTTTAGTCCCGGAACTGTCAGTTGTTGCAGTGGTCATCTGGCCTCCCCGTCAACCATTGCTATGCGATATGTGGGTAACAGCGCTGTAATTCCGAGACTTTATACAAGCTTCCCACGGGAATATTTTATTTTTTGGTGGCAGCAGCGTAATGCATTATGCAGTATGAAGTGTAGACATCGGCCCTTTATAGAGTGGTGCCGGACTTAGGGGTGTTGACCCATAGAGAGTGGAGACAGCTGAAGGATCTCTGCACCATTCTTGGCAGTTTTGAAGAGGCCACTAAAATGGTCAGTCAAGACGATGGCATTCTCAGCATGACCGTTGTGGTCATATTTTTACTGGAACAAGCGGTTAAACACTTGTGGCAGCAGGTTTTCAGCAGTGTTGGAGGAGGACGCCGCCGGACACGAGCTACTCGCCAGGAAGATGTAGAAGGCCTGGACTGTTTCCAAATTCAATACGTCATTTTTAGGTGGTGGTTACTAGGTCAGGGTGGTTGCGGATAGCAGTTCAGCTCATCAGAGTACTGTGCATGAGGGCTAGCCAGGAGTCTGGTGACGGTCAGGATGAGGTAGTGGTGGAGGATGAGGAGGCAGGGGTTGATGCCACCAGTAGCGATTACACCTTTCTGTGGTATAGTGGTTGGACAGATTACTATGAGTAGGAGGAGGAAATGTGGTTAGTGCCCTTAAACCCCGTTGGCTTGGGAATTCCAAGCTAGCTTTCACTACCATGAGGTGCTTGGTTGTTATATTATACTGCATAATTGATCCCGCATCATGCCAATCAAAATTGAACAGTGATTACTGGGTGGCCACCCTCTTTTATCCTTGTTACAAATCATAGATGTTAGCAATTTCCTTCCCCCCAAAATATAATTGACAATTAAATGCAGGATTTGAGACAGTGCTCATTGACACACACTACGAGGCCATCGTCTGCATCTCTTCACGTTTTTATTGTCCGGTGGAACAAACATCAGCAAGTGCCAGCAGTTAATGGCAAGTAGCCGCCGCGCTAGCATTCAGTGTGGCTGAATCCTTATGGGGTGACATTGTGGGCATTCTTTTTTTTACCACCACACAACGCTTGTAAGGCTGGTTCCTGTACACGCAGAGACTGCCTTTAAGACAATGGTTCCATGACTACCTGTGGTCTCAACCCGATGTTTTTGGTCAGACCCTATTGGATTCTGGGTTGTCCTAAACTGGATGATTGGCCAGAGGTTGCTCAGCACGTCATTGAGGTTTATATTCTGCCTCAGCTGGACAGCCAGCAGTTTTCTCGGATTGACCTTCTGCTGGTGGGGTTGATATTTACTGACTAACGTTTCCATCTCTCTCTGAGAATCTGGATCGTTTATGAACATTAAATCTCAAAATAATACAAGCGTTGATATCTCTGACGACTTTTGTTGTCCTGGGTTGCCGATTTCACTGATTAGTAAATTGTAGTACATATTCTTCACAATGTGAAATACACATTCCATATTAAACAAAAAAAAATAATAAATAAATAAAAATCGATGGTCCTATTGAAAAAAATCTTATTTCAAATACTAATTTCTTCGTGCACATTTTATTCTTAGGGTCCTAAAGGTCATTTTTGCTGGTTTTGGGGTCAGGCCACTGTAAAAGGGGTGCCAGGGATGAAAATAGGGCAGTACTCCTATCAGGGGTCCTAATCAAAAAGGGGCCCAGTATATGTGTTAAAAAATAGTGCATGGTGGCTCTGAAACGGTTAATAGATCGGACTGACGGCTGCCCTGGATACCACTGCCACCCATATAAACTAGGCCCGCAAGCTGAACCCCATGCTTCCCCTATTGGGATGTTCTTGCTGCCTACCACATTATATCACAAGTTCTTGGGCCCTGGTGAAAAACTGTGTTGGGGCTCCTGCCAGTTACCATGTGCCATTTCCAATAACCGGGCTCTCTTCTTTACGTGTCAAAAGGCCCCTAGCAGCTGCTACCTCCTGCACTCGTTTTATTCCTACGTCTCTGTCCTAATCTTGCCATCTAGCCTATTGAAAAAAAATTAAGTTATTTTAGCTGTTGAATCCTTATTTTCTGCGACTCTTAGAGACAAATTGTCTTCACTAAGGTTGTTCCATGTTCAGTTTTCTGTTATGTGATTATTCCAGATTCTCCTCAACTGTTGTTGGTATATAAAATATAAACCTGAACATCTTCTCCCATTGTCTTTAATAGGAATCGACGATCGGATCGAGATTTAAAAAAAAATCGACACGATTTTCTTTAAAAATCGAGAATTGACTCAATCTCCATTTTATTAGCAAACGCTCATCCCTGGTCTGCTGAACATGTGCACACTGGTGTTACCACTATATGGGTCACTGTATGATGGTAATATTTACAGTTGCAGATGCTGTGTAATGATATCTACATCTATTTGATCACTTTATGGAGGCTTATATAACAGTCTGCAGGCTTGTGCCCATGGAGGTCACCAGTATATGGTCAATGTATGGAGGTAATATATAGTCTGCAGAGCTTGGGTACACTGAAACCTACCACTATATGATCACTGTATGGAGGTAATATAAAGTCTGCAGAGCCTGTGTACACTGGTGTCTACCACTATATGCCGAGGATAATATTACAGTTGCAGTGCCTGTGCTACCCACTGGGTAATCTTACCACGTTTATGGAGGTATATATACAGTCAGCAGTGCCTGGGTACATGATACTTACCACTTTATGATCCTGTGATGGAGGTTATATCAGTCTGCAGAGCATGTGTATACTGGTGTTTACCACTAAATATGGTCACTTTATGAAGGTAAATTTACAGTCTGCAGAGACTGTGTACACTGGGGTCTACACACTTATGGAGGCAATATTACTGTCTGGCAGAGGCCTGTGTACACTGGTGTTACCACTATATGGTCCCACTGTATGAAGTTAATATACAGTCTGCAGATCCTGTATACACTGGTGTCTCCACTATATGGTCATGTATGTCGGTAATTTACAGTCAGCACAGGCCTGTGTAAACTGGTTTGTGCTACCACTAGATGGTAATGGTCTATTCGGTAGGTAACTTTAAGTCTGCAGGCCTGTGTAACACTGGAATGTTACCACTATATGGAGGAGTTATATTCAGTCTTGCAGAGCCTGTGTACATGGTGTTGGGACAACTATATGGTTACTATTTGGAGATATTATCACATTTTGCAGAGCCTGTGTAACTGGTACTTTCACTGTATGGAGGTAATATACAGTCAGACACAGCCTGCGTACACTGGCGTCTACCATATATGGTATTGGTTTATCCAAGGTAGTAATTTACTAGTCGTGCAGAGCCTCTGCTCATGATTATCTACCACTATATGATCACTGCATGGAGGTAATATACAGTCAGCACAGCCTGCGTACACTGGCGTCTACCACTATATGGTAATGGTATGGTAGTAATATACAGTCTGCAGAGCCTGTGCACACTGATATCTACCACTATATGATCACTGCATGGAGGTAATATACAGTCTGCCAGCTGATTACATCTTGTGTCTACCACTATATGGTAATGGTTTATGGTGGTAATTATTACAGTCTGCCAGTGCCGGTGTACACTGGTGTTCTACCTACTATATGGTCATGTATGGAGGTTAATATTACTCAGTCTGCAGTGCGCTGTGTACACTGGTGTCTACCACTATATGGTCACTGTTTGGAAAGGTAATATACAGTCTGCACAGCCTGTGTTATCACTGGTTGTTCTTCCCACTATAGGTCTACTGTATGGAGGTAATTTACAGTCTGCAGAGCCTGTGTTAACTGGTGTCTAACACTATAAGGTACGGTATGAAGGTAATATACAGTCAGCACAGCCTGCATACACTGGTGTCTACCACTATATGGTAATGGTATGGTGTTAATATACAGTCTGCAGAGCCTGTGCACACTGGTGTCTTCCACTATATGGGTCACTGTATGGAGGTAAATATATAGTCTGACAGAGCCTGGGTACACTGATATCTACCACTATATGATCACTGTATGGAGGTAATATTCAATCTGCAGAAGCATTGTTACCTGGTTCTACCACTAGATGGTCATTGTTATGGAGGTTATATACAGTCTGGATAAAGCCAGTGTACTACTGGTGTCTATCACTATTAATCACTGTATGCGTGGAAATATTGGTTGCAGTGTAATGATTTAGGTATAGGCACAGTTTTACCGGGTTTCTACTGCTTCTCCTGGAGGCTGAACGTTTATCCAAAGTCTAGGAAACCTGGGGTGATGCCAATACCCTAAATTAACTTTCTTCCAGTGCGGATTACACAGTTTAGGTGGAGTGGGTGGTGATTTTGTAAAGGGGGGGTAGATTGAGTGGGTAAGGGTGAACAGATGAGGGAGTGTGATCATGCAACATTTTTTGGTGTGGTGCATGCACGCGGCAGACGCACCTCAGCTTCAGGTCGCCCTGATGGCCACTCTTCATAAATGTTGGGCATGTATGGCTAATTGGATCTTTAAGTCTCCTCGGATCTGGCTGTCAGAAGTGCAGTTGTTATCACAGAAGGTGAACCACTAAATACCTAATCCTATGCCTCATGTACAGCAAGACCTTAGAACGCTTGAGAGGAAGTCACCTCCTCTGGCCCAGCACCAGGCTATATCACAGGATCCCGAGAAAACCTCTGAATTCCTTACTACTCCCTGTGGTTCACATCTTATGGGATCTCCTCCTTCACGTCATCATCCTCGGATTCTTCACTCCTCATCTTATCTTCTTCGCCTCCACTTTACTATCAGTCAGATCTTCACCCTGATGTGACAAATGGAACCCAATTCAGTACAGCATAATAGAACCCAAATATCTCTATGAGGCCCATACTGTGACTGGCAGGAGGTCCACACTTGGTTACTGATTGGTATAGGATCTCTTCTACCTGAGGTTTCCTGGGACGTCCATCTCTTCTGCTTCCATCCTCAAACCTCTAATCAGATTTTTCCCCTAAGAAATTAAAACCAGTGAAATAAGTGCAGGTTGTTCTTCATGGTTTATTTAGTGGAGGTCTTCTAGCTCCCTCTCCCACACTGTTGAGTCTTTGGGACATTTCCCTCTGACAGTCCTGGGAATCTGAGGACGGGGCATCTCTCTGCTTGGATTTCTCCATTCTAGATCCATCTGTAGGGGAGTCACACAATGACGAATACATGGAGGCTGCGGTATAATCTGTCTAATATATCTTATATGTCTCATCACATTCAGTCATATGAGATGATGAGACAGAGATAGGGTGATAGAAGGAGAATGGGATGGTGACATCACCCCCTGCTGTCTCATCTCTTCTCACCTTGTGATGTCAGCGGCCGGTGATCCTCCATCATGACCTCCTGGTACAGATCCTTGAGTCCTTCTTATGTACGCCACTCTCATGGAGGAATAGACAGCGACATCCTGACACCTTATAGGAAACTGACAACACAAGGATTCCATCTTCATCCCAGACCCTTCATCACCTGTGTTATGTTATAGTGTTTCCAGCATGTCCCTCACACTCTTATCATCCAGACCATCATTCCCTGTGTTCGTTATATTGTCCCAGATTTCCCCTCAAACACTCATCATCCAGACCATCATCCCCTGTTTATTGTATATTGTCCAGGTATTCCCCTTATGTCTCATCATCCAGACCCTTCATCCCTGTGTTATGTACAATTTGTCCCAGCATTCCCATCTCATCTCATCATCCAGTCCATCATCCCCTGTGTTATGTTCAAGTGTCCAGCTTTCCCTACCTCTATTCATCCAGCCATATCCCCTGTGTTATGTACTATGTCCCTGCATTCCCCTCATCCTCTCATCATCCAGACCCTCATCCACTGTGTTGGTATAATGTCCCTAGCTATTCCCTCACCTCTCATAACCAGGACCCATCATCGCCTGTGTTATTTTAATGTTTACAGCATCCCAGTCTACCCTATCATCAGCCAGACCCATCCATCCCATGTGTTATGTATACATTCCCAGATTCCCAGTTCACCTCTCCAGTCAGCTGATCAGTGATCTGGTGGTCAGGTCTAGGATCTTCTGTATCAGTGAATGAGGTGGAGCTCGGGGATCTGGGTGCTGCTCCGTTCCGACCTGGCTCAAGGGGGCCCACACAATCACCAGACGACCTTCTTCACTACTGTGTAATCTGTGTATGGTGGAGGACACGGATCACTAACATAGATTCTAAGAACCCCCACCTTTCTGTAATTCACTGTTACTGTTAGAGAGAAGAGCGAGGGTCATGTGAGACTCTCACTTCCAGTTACCAAGTAGGATGATCTATGGTGAGGTCTTATATCCTGGGGGCCCTGAGGTCTCCGTCCTTGTCCCTTCTTGGGGGTCATTGATGAAAAGGGCCATTGTCTTTAGCGTTGTGAGAGTCCGGACCTGAAGAAGACGAGGGTAGGATGAGTGCAAGTGGAGGGCATATGTCAGAGGAGCAGCAGAGGGAGAGAGGTGGAGCAGCCGGGCAGCGGAGGAATGAAGGGGAGGAGAGGATTGGCGCTAGACGGGAAGAGCAGAAAGAGGCTGCAGTAATCCAGCGGGAGATGAGGAGGGAACAAGCATGTGTGGAGTAGAGTTCTTACCTGTTCTACTACAGGGGAGGGTTATACCAGGGGTAAAGGACCTGTGGGTGTCATCACACTGGTCTCATGTTAGGAAGTGGCCCAATAGATTCCTGACTCCTCCCTCACTGTGATACTGATTCACATGACTTGACATCATGGTAAGGTCCTGCAGTCGTTTAAGCGCACATCAGCCGTACAGCCCACATCATAACTATCCACCACAGAGCAGGGCCCTACATAGTTTCATGACCATAATATTTACACCACAGTGCGGGGCCTCCTACATAGTTCATAGTGCCCCAATATACACCACCGGGCGGGGCCCCTACATAGGTCATGGCCCCACTATCCACCACCGTGTGGGCCCTACATAGTTCAGGGCCCCAATATACACCACAGTGCGGGGACCTACATTAGTTTTGACCCCAATATACCACCACAGTGCGGGCCCATACCATAGTTCACTGGCCCCAATATCTATCCACAATTGCAGGGCCCTACTAGCTCATGGCCCCAATATACACCTCAGTGCGGGGCCTACATAGTTCATGGCCAATATAAACCTCAGTGCTCGTGGCCCCTAATAGTTCATGGCCCCAATATACCCCACAGTGCGGGACCTACATAGTTCGATAGGCACCTATATACTCCACAGTGCGGGGCCCTACATAGTTCGATGGCCCCTATAGACACCCACAGTGCGGGGCCTCTACATTGGTTCATGGCCAGTATTACACCACAGTGCGAGGACCTACATAACTTCATGGCCACAATATTACACCACTGTGCGGGGACCTACATAATTTCATGGCCTCAATATACTCCACAGTGCCTGGGGGCCTACATAGTTCATGGCCCCAAATTACACCACAGTGCGGGGCCCCTACTTAGTTCATGGCTCCAAAATACAACCACAGTGTGGGCCCCTACATAGTTCAAGGCCCTTGATGGGGAGTATATTAACAATGTACTACAGGCCCCGGATATCCCTCTCAGCATGTCATGATTTGGGAGCGGAGTGGCCCGAGACAGTTGGGAGAGGACCTGTGATTTTTTTGGATGTCTCTGGGATCAGCTCTGGAATTCCAGGACTGCGCGGTGCAGGTCACTATTTGTAGGAGGCGCATACAGTGGCCGGTCATTGGGGGTCGCTGTCAGGAACCCCGTGAGGGCAGCAAGGTTGAGGAGCAGATGTCACTGGTCGCGGGTTTCGTCTAGCTATGAGGCAGCAGGGGGAGGCAGGTACCGTCACCCTTCTCCACTCTTCCTCCCTTCCTGGAACTGGGATCAGGAAGATGGGGGGGGGGGCCCTCCCCATGATCCCACTTCCCAGGAAAGTTGAGTGGTGCCTTCCCCTTCAGAGGCACCTTGCTTTTCTGGTTGCTGTACAGATGATGTCACCCAGCTTTACCAGTCTGGACAGACTATTATCGCCCGGGAAAGCGGGGTGAACCCCCCAAACGGGGATCCAAAAAAAAGCTAGGTGTCTGCGTAAAGGATGGTTTGCCACAGTTTTCCTGGAAAGCTGCGGGGGGGAGAAAAGTTACCCACTTTCTCTGATGTTAATAAAGTTATTCAGATCTGGGAAAGTGGGTGACATCCCCCCCACGCAGGCATCCAAAAGGGCTAGGTTGTTTGTGAGAAATGGGCCACTCTTTTATGGTACCTGCTTAAGGGAGACCCAGCTTTTCCGGGAGGAAAACTTATCAAACCAGGAAGCGGGTTGATGGCCCACCCCCCACAACAGGCACCCAGAAAGCACATGTCCCATCTCCACAACGGACCTCATTTTTCTGGTTTGCCTGCTTTTGGGATGTCCCCCCTTTTCCCGGCATGACGGGCTTTTCATTGTTTGGGAAAAAGCTGGCTAATCCCCCTTCTTTGGGTTTCTGTATTTTTTTTTTTTTTACAGGTTTCCCTTTTGGAATACAACGGACCAGTATTGCAACTGATTTTTTTTATAAGATTGTTTACGAGGGCAGGTGTCTGTGAAGGTTTATTTAAATAAATATTTTTTTATTGTTTTTCTATTTTTTTTTTTTTTTTCTTTTTTTTCGAGTGATAGTAATAGGGAAAATTACAATGCCTTTTCCTTTTTTTCTATCTGGGTCTTGGTGTCGCCAGCGTGTTTTAAAGCCCATAAGGAGTGATAAAAGGAAATTTTTTAGGATGGCACACCCAGGAATATTGGATGCTTGGATAAAAGTAGGGGTGATCAAAAAGAAACAATACCCCAAAAAATTGAAGAATGATGCACCCCCTTTTTTGAGAGCAAACAATAGATATAATTTATTTTGAATTCCACAGGCTCCAGTAATGCCAACGATATGGTGACAGGATTATGATGTTTTGGGGCAAGTGACCTTTTTCAAAAAAGTCATACAAAAAAAAATGAACAAACACCAAAAATAATAAAAAACATCACAGTACAAGCAAAGATACAAAGAACATAAAAAAAAATACAAAATACACTGGAGTTTTTTAATAGGGGGTATTTTATACTATATACAGCAGTCCGTTTGGGGTTTAAAAAAATTGGTTAAAAAATTTATTATTAGAAGAACCCCCTGGGGAGTAAAATAAGGGGTTATACCTTCCACAATAAACCAATGCCAAGGCAAGATATATTGTATATACTATCCGACAGAAAAATTGAGTAATTTTCTGAAACAAATGGGATGTAAGACACGTGGGACCATCCAATAGAGTCCACTTAGCGTAATGTTTAAAACTCTCCCCCCGGTATTGAATACTATTGCCCCCTTAAAACCCTAAAAAAAAAAAGAAACAGTGCACTGTATGAATCTCGCCGGGTCGGAGCGCGCCGTTTCGCCCGATTTCTAGTTGAAATCTGCGCCTGATTTATGTCGGCGCCGGGGCGCGCTCATACATACTATGTAAAGTCTCGCCAGTGTTTGGGGCGCAGTGCGGGGACATCGGCGCAGTGCGGGGCTGTGCCAAAGATTCGCCGTCCGAGGAGGTGCGCTCGTACCTGTGGGGAAAAGTTCCCTGCGCCTCGCCAGTGTGTATGGGGCACAGTGCGGGGACATGGGCGATGCGGGACTTAGGCGCCGTGCGGGACTGCGCCGAAAATCTGTTCCGATGCGAGACAGGCTGGAGAACAGCGAGAAATCATTCCACAAATCGGTGCGGAGTATGAATCAAAAATCGCCTTTATAAAGGCATTCAACATTCTCAGGAAAAGAGCTGAAACCTAAAAAGTAAAAAATAAATAAAACAAAATCACTTTCCAATATCCTAATTCAAGAATTAGGATATTGGAAATTGCGGGGAAATACAGTAATTCAAATTCTGAAAGCTATTCTCATTGGTGGGCATAAACCGGCCAATCAGAAATAGGAAGCGACAGTGAACCATTAAACCTATGGAGAACGATTGACCAATCATAATCAACGGCTGGACAGTTCAAAATACAGTTAAAATGCTTAAAAGATCTGATTGGCTGAGCTAGCGGGGGCTTGGATAGCTCAGCAAATCAGAATAGGAGCGACAAAGCCCCAGTATATCCTATGGAGAAGTTTAGACCAATCAAAATCAAAGGCGGGACAGTTCAAAATACAGTAAAAAGACAGAAAAGAGCTGATTGGTTAAGCTAGCGGGGGCTTGGCTAGCTCGGCCAATCAGAGTAGGAGCGACAAAGACCCATTATATCCTATGGAGAAGTTTAGAACAATCAGAATCCACGGCGGGACAGTTCAAAATACAGTAAAAAGACAGAAAAGAGCTGATGGGCTGAGCTAGTGTGGGCTTGGCTATCCCAGCCAATCAGAGCGCGAGCTACTTCTTCCATTGTAGTCTATGGAGAAGATGGGCGCACTGAAATCTCGGCGCTCAGCGCGTGCGGCATGAAGTATTAATAAAAAAATATTTTTATTAAGTGTAAAACATTCTCACATAAAGAGCTGAACCCTTCTCTAAAAAAAATCAGTTAAAACCCCGAACAACGCGTTTTTCGCCGAGATCGGCGCTACATAGGGAATTGCAATAGAGAGAATTGCCGGGAAATACAGTAATTCAAATTGTTTAAGCTATTCTCATTGGTCGGCATAAACCAGCCAATCAGAATAGGAGTGACAGTGTCCCATTATAAGCTATGGAGGAGAATTGACCAATAAGAATAGGAGCGACAATGTCCCATTATATCCTATGGAAAAAAATTGACCAATCATATTCAAAGGCGGGAAAGTTCAAAATACAGTAAAAAGGCCGAAACGAGCTGATTGGTTGAAGCGGCGGGGGCTCGTCCAGCTTAGCCAATCAGAGCGCGAGCTACTTTCTTATAGAGTTCTACGGGGAAAAGAAATTCTGAGCGCGCTTTGTGATTGGCTAAGTTAAAAGAGGCGCGGTTATTTGGACCAATGGGAGAGCGAGCGACGCTCCTATGGGTTTTCTAATTTCAATCTGAAATAAACAGTACATGGCCGAAATCACATAAAAAAACCTCAGAAGTTGTCCTGATGTGTATATAAAATGAATAATAATATGGGGGTAACGAAAAAAAAAAATTAATTCAATAAAATCATGTTTATTTCCTTATTTTCGTTGCACCCATACTATTGATCCTTGGATAACGAAAATAAAGAAATAAACATGATTTTATTGATTTAATATTTTTTTTCTTTACCCCATATTATTATTCATTTTATATACACATCGGGACAACTTCTGGAGTCTTATCATTTGATTTGGGCCATGTACAGTTTTATTTCAGATTGCATTAGAAAACCCATAGGAGCGTCGCTTGCTCTCCCATTGGTCCAAATAACCGCGCCTCTTTTAACTTAGCCACTTTAGTAAAAAAAGGAAAAAAATAAATTAGAAATATATCTCAATATAGTTATGCAAATGAGAAATCACATTCCCTGTTAAGACCCTCTGGATGTAGAGTATCCAATCTGTGGATCCAATAGGAATCACGTTTCTTCAAAAGTTTCAAATGGTTGCCTCCCCTCCATGGTCTTTTCACTTGTTCAAGGATCTGATACCTTAATTCAGCTACGTTATGTCCTGCTTCTTGAAAGTGGTGGGGAATTGACACTAACCCCATGTCGCTATTACCGCAGTACACAATGCACCAGGAGTACTGGGAAGAGACGGGTAACCGTCGGAAGTGGACCCTCTGATGTGACGGTCCACTTCTGGGGTGGCTGCGGGCTGGTATTTTTAGAGTGTTAAGGGACCACTATCGATGGATCTTCCCATTCTGATAGTATCAGGCTGCAGCTGTCGGTTTTACCTTGGCTGGTTATGGAAAATGTGGGGGTGGGGGTTTCATGCTTTTTTTTTCATTCAATAGTTCTTTATAGATTTTTAATAAAGGAGGAAAAGCAGCCAAGGTTGCAGCTGCAGGATGATATTATTTAGATGTGAAGCTCAATGAATATTGGCCTTTCCCACCACAACAATACCAGCAGAGAGCCGCCATAGAAGCTGACCGTCACATTAGAGGGTCGGCTTCTGACGGTTACCTGGCTCTTCCCAGTGCCCCGGGTTGGGTACCTGGGTAGTAGTGACATGGGGTTAGTGTCAGTCTTGTAGTAAAGAAAATGAAAAATTTAATGTTTGCCAATAAATTCAGTTTTTTGCCCAAAATGTTTCATGGTCACAGTAGGAGAAAAAGCACCCAAAACCTGCCGGGCAATTTCTTCTGAGTAAGGCAATACCCCATATGTGGTCATAAAGATACAGTGCTGTGGTTCAAGATCACCGGAGGAAAGACACGAATGTCCATACCACTCAGACGTTCAACTCACTGACCCGTCTAACAACCGGATTACTAACTATCACTTCCCGATTCACAGGCAAGTAAACACATATAGAATATGAGTAAACTTACCGTGACTCAGTGAGGTTCCGCAAGCCTCATCAGGAAGTGACAGGAGTTTATCTGGCAGTCCGTGCGGGTCAGCAGGCTTGTGGTCTTCCTCTCAGTGACCCCCCTTTTCTCACGTTGGGCGTCAAATTGTCGGGGTCGTGAAGCGACAATATCCGGGTCAGTCAGTCACTCCCAATCAAATATAGCAGCATGTGTGCACAGCGCCGAGAATGACACAGATACAAAGTTCCGTTTCAAACCCAGCTCATGCTCTCACCCTGGTCCAATCAGCACTTCCGGGGTTTATTCAGTGCACAAGTATATATACACAGGAAAGGAAGGGGCATGGTTAAGGCGTGGTTATTATTGCAACAAATCAGACTTCTTCTGCTGTCCACTTCTGATTGGTTTAGGTTTGCCTCTGTACAGACGTCATCTCGGGTAGTTTCCTGTAAGTCATCTGGTTTCCTGTAAGTTATCTGATTTCCTGTAAGTTATCTGATTTCCAGTAAGTATTTGACGTCATTTGGGTGTGGTACACAGGATGTCGGCGCCATCTTATCTTGCGTAGCTACTTATAGCTAAGCCGTTTAGTAGCAAGGGAAAAATTAGGATTTGAAGCATATAAAAGTATAAAAGTATAAAAAGATACAACACTAATATATATATATATATATATATATATATATTTATTATATATACAATATATATATATATTATAATATATATATATATATATATATATATATATAAAAGAACTCAAAATATGTACGGTTTGTAATAAGCAATATGTTGGGTGTAGCCCCCAGAATCTGAATCAGCGAATCCTAGAGCAAGTCCACGATATAACCCATGTGAGTAACAAGAATGTGTCGGGGGTAACACTATAGAGATGTGACCAAGGCAGGTTACTGGGTTTTCAAGTGATGGCTATCGAGGAGGTAAAAAAAACACCGAGGTGAGGGGATCACAGAAGGCTTCTCATGGATCATCTCATGGCCTTCTGGATCCTCACTCTAGTTATAACTTGGATTTACTGTATGTGTATTAGATATCTACTGTGACACCTTGTTTTGTTGTATATAGTGTAATTTATATGTATCTCTGTTTATAGTGTTTGCCTCTGTGTATAAGGTACATAAGGACTTAATTCTCAGGTTTATTTCTAATTAGCGGAACTATGTATAAGGGCTTCCTGTCTTACTGGGATTGTTATGATTAATTAGCTTATTGAATAGGTCGAAACGCGTAAACTGAGGTAACTCCCTTCCCTGAATTTCTATGTTTTTATTGAATTTTTAAATTGCAATCCCAATAAATTTGTGCATTTTATCATCTCACACAAAGTGCTGGAAGTCTACACTTTCATTTGCTGGTTGTAGATCTTCTCTTTCGTCTGGGATCCATATACCTCTTCTCTGCACCGTGCATAGTCTGGATTATACCAGGTCCGGCAGGGTGAGCGAATTAATCTTTTTTTGATATTAGAGCTCTAAAGTTGCCCATGATACCCGTCCAGTCCGGACAGCCCAGCAACCAAAACCCTATTTCAAATGCTTTTTTGCACCCAGGCTTAAGGCATAGCCGCCCCCCGGGGCTGGTCTGGACTGATCTGCCCAAAAGACAGCCAGAACCTTTGTAATTTTTTCCATCCATGGCTTACCCTTAAATGAAGCCTTTTTGTGAGGGGCCCCAAAATGGAGGGCAAGACTATAGCCGCCGTCCCGCTATTATTTTTTTTAAATCTTTTGGTTAACTCAATCAATAGATTGGCATGTAGGGTTTGGGTCACAAAGGGCCTTTTCAGGCTTCGGGGAAAAACTTTTATAAAGGGAAAATTTTTTCGCGGTCAGATTTTCCCTGTTTTAGAATGTTTATTAGTTTAGACAGAAGGGTGAAAATTGTTTCCCAAAAAATTTTTTAAAAATTTTCCTGGGTCTTGCCCAATTTTGGTGTTAATGGTTTTACAGACTTTTCCGTTGTATTGAAATGTTTGGGGTCTTTTTTACTTGGAAATGGGGGGAAGTTTAAATATATGAGAGAAAGTCTGAGCCGGGGTTGGATTAGAAGTGGAATATAGGTCAGCTAGAATTCCTTAAGTTTTTAGTTTTTTTTTTTTGGGTCACGAAAATTTTCCCAGATTTGTGATTGAGAGCTGAAATGTTAGGGGGAAAAACCCTCTTTGTAGGGGGTCCCCCTAAAATTTTTGGATCTAAAAAAGGACTCTTTTCCCCTTGCCCAAGATCAACTCCTTTTAGCCGTCCATTTACTTTGTTGGTAATATTGGGGAGCCTTGGAAAGTCATAGGACCCCCAAACTTTTGTTCCCCAGTGCATCAAAAAAGTTTTTTAAATTTTTTTAGGGGGTGTGGACCCCCAAATTTTTCCCCTTATTACAGATGTAAGTGTTCCCCAGAATAAAGATGTGCCCGATAGGGTCAGATTTGTCTGAGCAATATTCCTCCACCATTTTTTGGACTTTTTTAGAAAAAGTATTCAGTTTTTTCAAGACAAATTGGGAATTTCCGATGGATCGAATTGGTCATTACTTTTGTTATAGGAAAGGATCCAGAGTTTTAGAAAAACCCAACAGATAATCTTTTGGGTATTACCTTGTGGGCATGAGAAAATGTGAGATTTTCTCTATCTTCGGGGGTTTCTCCCCTTCCAACTGTCTCAAAGGGCCTGTTAATTGTAAAAAAAGTTTCCCGAGGGAGGGGAGCCCAAAATGTTTTTTCCCGGGAAAAGGGGACTTTTTTGGGTTTTTTAGGGTTTACTATTTTTAAGATCACTCCCAAAATAATCCTCCTTGTGGTATGGAAAATGTTTAATCCTCTGAATTGGGGAAATTGATTAGAGTTTCCATTAGGGCCGAAACATTAAAACAAAATTTCAAGATTTGCCAATTGTGTAAAGGAGACATAAGACAACCCCCCTCTTTTATGAGATGTCAAAAAAAATGTTAAGTTTTGTCAGTAAAAAGGGAGGAAAGGGGTACCCCCTTGCCCTCCATATTTCTTGCACCCGCAAAACTTCCTCCCCCAGTGGGTTCCTTTAAATGGACAATTTTGGACTAGCTTTTTGATGTCTGAGATGTCATTCTTTTTTTTTTGGGGGAAAAAAATCCCTTTGTGTTCCAAAGAAATTTCTTCAGTAAAACTGGTGATGGAAAATTAAGTTCGCTGTAATGATCTGGGGGTGGTCAGTATGCACTGACCGTGATCACCGTTTTATGGTGGATTTTTCAGTGATCACCAGGGCAAAAAGGTATAGGTGGTGCTACAGTGCGCCCAGGTGCAGGGCAAGGACAGCATGGCTGGTACAGGTGAGGGGGAAAGCAGGTATAGCCAGAGGAGGTAAGCAGGTCCCAGCAGGTAATGGACTTTGGTAAACAGCAGATTGTCAGCAGGTAATGCACAGGTAGCGCACAGGAAACAAAGGGAAACAGCAGTGATCGCGCCAAGGGTCAAAATTTGTAGAGAACAAAATAAATATTTCTGGAGAAGAGCGGAAGTTCCTCTTGTGCCAGGGGTTCCAGGTCAAGAGTTGTCAGGTGGCGGCGTCACTTGAGGGGGGCAAGAGTTGCGCAGTGATCAGCGACCCCCCCCGTAAAATTTTTGTGGGACTTTTGTGAGGGACAGAGGGCCGCCACTCGGACGGGGCTGTCCACGCCCAAAAGGAAACCCGAAAGGGGCCCCCCATCCCGGGAGGGGGGGTATCGGGAATCCAATTTTTTAAAATCCCTGGAGGGAGTTTGGGGCCTGTGATATTTCCCGGCTGATTTTTTTTATTTTTGTATTGTGCTGTTTTTTGTGTACCGACCCCTTTTTATTTACCTGGCTTGTCTTCTGGGTTTTGTACTTTGTCCGTTTTTTTTGACCCCCGGGTTGTTTAGTTTCTCCTTTTGGTTTTGATGTGTGGCTTGGCATTCCAATTTTTTATTAAAACGGACTGTCGGGCCCTTTCTTCCCCCGGGACCCCCCCCAAACCCACTCTAGCAGCGCAGGGGATGTGCCCAATTGGCTTTTGGGATCCCTAGGGGGAAGCCCCGTCAAGTACGTGGGGGACAGTGAGCGGGGTTTCCCAGCCCAAGGGCTCACTGTACCCCCCCTTGCCCGTAAAATTTTTCCCACGGGCCCAAAACCGTCCCCTGCTCTTCCTCACTATGCCCCCCAATGACAGTCGGGTTTAGAGCAGTTTGCGGGGCTTCCCCAGGTTAGTTCGGGGACCGGGGACTGCGGGTCAACGCAGGGGGGATTTCCTCAAGTCTGAGTGCCCTGGTTTCCCTTTCCCAATCAATAAATACTGAAAAGTGAAATTTTATTTTTAGGGAAAGGGGCTGCCCGGGTTGGGGTTTTTTTGGGGTGCCCTGGTTTCAGAAAAAAAAAAACCCGGAAATTTGACGGGAAAATTCAGGAGTTTTAAATTAAGGGGGGACAACAGTGTGCTAAACAGATGTTCTTGTCATACTGGACAATAAGGGGTTAGAAAACAGATTCCTGTTTTCATTCTTTGACTTTGCTAATAAATTTTCTCAGAAACCCATTTGGAGATACTCCCCCCTCTTGGATCTTATGGGAAGGTTTATTTTAAATCTGTCAGGTCCTGAAAGATAGCCTTTGAAACAATATATTGCGGGAAAATTTAAACAGAAGGGGCATTACCCGCCCTTTTGGTCCCCAGGGTGGGGGTTTTTTCTTTGGGGGAAAAAAAAGGTGGAGGCCCCCCCGCCCAATGCTTTAGTTCCCGTGAATTAAATTTTGGGATAACGGTTTTAAAAAAACAATATCCCTCCCCCTTGATTTTTTGATCTGTTCAAATCAAACCCAAAGGGGCGAAGGGGTTTTTAAAGGTTGACCTGAGGGGGGGGTTTTATAAACCCACCCGTTTTCGGGGGAAAGGGGATGAGGGGAAAAAACCGCTTTTTTAACATCCTAAAGGGTATTTTGAGTATCTGGTGATCCCTTTTGGGTTGTGAAATTGCTCCCGCGGCCCTTCCAGAATTGGTTAAAAAAATTTTCCGAAAAATTTCTTTGGTTTTTGTATGGTCTTTTTCCCGGGAAATGACATTTTAATCTTTTTGGGAAAGGAATGGCCCGTTCCCGTTAAACACTTTTCCGACAGGTTTTGCAAATCCTGAAGGAGAAAAGTTTGTTTGTCAAACTTGAAAAATGTGTTTTTGGGGGAAATGCAGGAGGTACCCTTTTTTGGGTAATTTTCCTGATCCTAAAATCATTTCATTGGACCCCTGTAAATTTCAAAAATTAAATTTTTCAATTTGGTCCGCCCTTCGTCCCTGAAAACCCCACAGCGGTTTCCCAGGGTTTGCTAATTTTATCGTTAAAATTTTTTCTAAATTTTTTTTTTTTCTTAGTTGGCCCTTGACTTTAAAATGACCCCAAAGGGGGGTTGGGGTAAAGTTTCCAAAAAATGGCAACAAAGGGGGCCATAGAGGCATTTGAGGGAAAATTAAGCTGTGTTTTGTATCAGTCCTTTGTTGATTCAAGAAGATTTATACCAAAAACCCCTTTGTCGTAGCGGTTTATGCTTATGAGTATGGTGCAGGGGAAAATCCCGTCTCAGTGATTGTTACTTTGCTTCCCTTCACCCTTGTGTCTTTTTTTTTACGTAAAAAATTTTTTTTCCTTTTAAAAGGGAAATTTTGGGAAAAGGAATTTGGGAGGGTTTTATTGCTTTAAAAAGGGCCTTCAAGGGGAAAGGCCCCCATTCCCCGGGAAGGTGCCCCGAAACAAAATCACTTTTTTACTGATCATAAAAAAACCTTTTGTTTTTTGAAAAATCTAAAAGGTTTAAACCAAGGGGCAGGGACGGGCGGGCTTTTTTTTTTTTTACACGGTTCAACTTTTTGTTACTTAAAAGACCAGGTTCTAGAATGTTAAACAGAAACTTCTGTGCCAAAACCACGCTTTCCCCGGAGGTTTCCGGTTTCCTATATTGCCCCCCAAAGGGGGGAAATGTTGTTCAGCTATTTCCCCCGGGTTTTTGCCCCCGGGTTTTAAAAACCCAAACAGGATTTGACCCCGCCAATTGTTTCCCGTTTTGAAGTTTTTTTGTCCCCCCTCGGGTCCGGTACGATTATTAAAGGAATTTCATTATTCTGTTTTATTGGAAAATCCCGGAGTGTCTGGGACAAAGAGGTGATTTTTTGTATTTTCTGGGGCCAAACAATTTTTCTTTTTGGGTTTGAGGGCCCATGTGGGGATCTTGTGAAGTCTGGCTCGGGCAAAGGTTCCCCCGAATCATCCTCCCCGGCGAAAATTTTCCTTTTACCTTTTACCCGAATGTCGTGGGGGCCCAAAATCCCCATGGATTTTTGCAGACCTTCCTCCTTCGGGGTGGCCCAAAAAAGTTTTTTTTGGTAGTTGTGGGGCCGTTTCAGCAAAATGTTTCCATTTTTGTTCCTTAACTGCTTATCGACCGCCCCCCGACGTTTGCATTTCCCCGAAACCCCCGGCGCCCGGGTCCCGCAGCTGGATGAGATCGGGGGTGTTTCTACACCTATATGCAACTGGTAATACATTAATATGTGTTAAAAAAAAAAAAAAAAAAATTTTAAAAAAAATTCTCCTTCAGGGGGGGGGATTTAAAAAAAAAGTCAATTTTAAAACCCGGAAAAAAGGTTAAAAAAAAAAGTGTGAAATGGGGGAAAGGTAAAAGGAAATAAAAAAAAAAAAAAAAATTTAAAAAAAAATTATTTATAAACGAATTTAAACTATTCACTCATAAAGTACAACTTGCCCCGAAAAAAACGAGGCCCCCATCCAAAATTTCGTCATTGAAAAAATAAAAAAGTTTTAAAATTTGAAAGTAAGGAAGGGGAAAAAACCCTTGGGTGGGAAAAATTTATTCCCAAAAATTTTTGTCAAACTGCCTGGGTTACCCCGAGAAAATTGTTTCTGAAAAGAGGGGTTTTAGTTCTTTTCTGGTTTTGGAAAAGCCCTTTCCCAAAGGGTCTGGGTATAAAACCCGTCCTTCTCCTTGCCTTCCCCCAGAGACTAAAAGGGCAGAAAGGAGGGGGAAATTTAAATTTGTAAAATCAAAAAACCCGTTTTTATGTAATTTGGATCGGAGGTAGACTGGGTAAAATATTTACCTTTGACAGAATTTTTAAAAGAAAAATCAAGAAAAGAGTCGTTCCGGGGGACCTCACCCATTTTTTCTTTTTAATTTGGTTTTCACCCCCATGGGTACGTTTATTTTCCAGTGTACGTTTTTTGGAAAAATTTTTTTAAATTATTTTTTTCATTTAAGATCTGTTTCACGTCTGGGCCCCAAATTTTAGAAGAACTTTGGGTTTTACCCAGAGCAACCAGAAGAAAATTTCCAAAAGGTTGGGGTCTTTGTTCTGGGAAAGGGTTCCCCTGTTGGGGAAAAGGTATGGTTAACCACCCCAAAAACTGCGATTAAAAGTTCCTTTGGGGACCCCTCGCTCCCCGTTTTTGGGTTTTGTTTCCCGGGGGGTGGTTTTCCCCCGGGGGGGATATCGTTTCAAATTTTCCCTTTTTCTCTCCCTATACATAACGTTTTTCATCATGCACTTTTAAGAGGTACATTTTAGGGTGAATTGCCCCCTTTTTTCCCCCTCCCCCAGTTTGGGTTTTAAAAGGGGGGGTTAGAATATGAAGGGCGCCCGGATCTTGGACTCCCGGTTTAAAATAAAAGTCACTGCCGTTTCCTGGTTTATGGAAAAGGGGTTATGGTCCAGAGGAGAGATCATGGATTCCAGCGACATCCATCCATGCGGATCACCTGATAAGGGAGTTCCATGAGTTTCACCCAGACAAACCCAGACCAGGGAAGGGTTCAGTGGCACCTCCTTAAAGGGGGGGTACTGTCAGGGCTAGGCTGCGCTCAGCCTGCAGGGAGCAACAGTCTGCAGCAGCTGATCAGCGACCCCGCCCTGATAGACAGTCTGCTGGAGGCTGTGTGAGTGACAGAGGCCCAGCCACTCCGGACAGGGGGCGTGTCGCAGCAGCCAATCGGAGGGCCCGGAGGCTGCTCCAATCAGCTACAGGGGCGGTATCCAGGAATCCCATTTAAACTCCCTGAAGGCTGAGCGCTGCGCCTGTGATATTTCCTGGCTGCCTAGTTTCCGTGTATTTTGTATTGTGCTGTTTACATGTGTACCAGACCCCGGCTTGTTTACTTACCTCGGCTTGTCTTCTGATTTTGTACCTCGCTCCCGTTCGTGTTTGACCTCGGCTTGTTTACATTTTCTCTCTGGTTCTGATTTGTGACTTGGCGTTCCTGATTTGTTATTGACCCGGACTGTCTAACCCTTCTTCCTCCTGACGGCCCCAGCACTATAGCAGCGCAGGGACTGTTGCCCAGTTGGTATCTGCCGCCTAGGGCAGCACGTCAAGTAGGCAGGGACAGTGGGCTGGGTTCTAGTCAGGGCTCACTGTACCCCCCTTGACGTGACAGCTACATCAGGGGATGTTTTCGATGTGGCCACAATATCTGCACCAGTTGCAAATATTTAGACGTGATACTTTTACGTCGTATACCACCAACAAAGAATATAAAATATATCAATACATCAACTGCAACACGAGAAACATAATTTATGTCATTTCTTGCCTTATATGCAAGCTCCAGTATGTTGGATGCACGACTGCACCTTTGAAAGTTAGGATAAGACGACATTTGTCAGATGCAAAGAAACCTGTTTGGAACATCCATAGGTCTCTGTTTTCTCAAAACCTTGTGTGAGATACATCGAAATTTGATGTCCATCGTTCTGTTACAGGCATACAAAAAATAATTAGACCCAATAGAGGAGGAGACATAAAAAGAAGCTTGATAAATAGCCAAGCGAAATGGATCTTTCTCTTAGGCACCAGGCAGCTGACTGGCCTTAATGTTGATTTGTTAAGATTATTAACCCCTTAAGGACCCAGCCAGTTTTGGCCTTCCTGACAGCCCTATTTTTTAAATCTGGCTTTGTGTTTCTTTATGTGAGAATAACTTTTTGGGACCCTTTTCCCTATCCTTGTGATTCAGAGATTGTTTTCTCGTTGACACATTGTGCTTTAAGTTAGTAAGAAATTTTTACCATACAATCCTTGTTTTTTTGTGGAAAGTATCAAAATTTCATGAAAAATTAAAAAAATCTGTGATTTTGAAAGTTCAAAAAATTTCTGCGTGCAAGACAGATAATTATTCACCCCAAAATTTTTGTTTAGAACTAGCTTTACCATTATGTCCATATAGGTTGGCTTTATTTTTAAATGTCCTTTTTTTTTGCATTAGATGGCTTAGGAAATTTTGTTAGTAATTTCTCAAATTTTCAAGAAAATTGCAATATACATTTTTTTTAGGGACCATTCCAGTTCTGAGTGGCTTTGAGGGGCCTTTTATGTTAGATACCTCCAAATTATGCCTTTTAAAAACTAGACCCCTAAAAGTATTTACAAAAAGTGTTTAGGAAATTTGTTTAAACCCTTTAGGTATTTCACAGAAATTTTAAAACAAAGTGGAGGTGAAATTTCAAAATGTCATTTTTTGCAGATTTTCAATATTTATCCTTTTTCCTGGAATACGGTAAATGTGACCCGGTAAATGCAACTTATATCATTTCCCCGGTCTGCCGTTTTTAGAAATTTTCCCATATGTGGCCCCAGTGCATTATTTGGCTCAAACCCTAAGCGCCAGAATAGGAGGAGCAACTACTGGGACTCTGGGGGTTCATTTTCAATGGAATTTTATTTAAGCGCCATTTCAGGTTTGAGGGAGGTCTACGGTGCTATAACTTAATAAACACCCCTTTAAAAAAAAACCCCATATTGGAAACTAACACCCCTTAAGGTATATATACAGGTGTGTTAATGAGTATATCAACCCCACAGGTGATTCACAAATTTTTTTTTAGCATTAGGCTGTGAAAATTAAAAAAAAATGTTTTCCAATAATCTGCAATGTTAGCTTAAAATGTTTCATATTTACAAGGAATCCTGGAAAAAAGAACCCCAAAACTTTGTTAAACAATTTCTTCCAAGTGCGGCAATACCCTACATGTGGGTGTAACCTGCTGTTTGGGCGCGTGGCAGGGGGTACAAGGGAGGGAGAGCTATTTGGCTTTTGGAACGCAGATTTTGGTGGGGCCAGGTCGCATATGCAAAGCCACCAAAGAACTAGAACAGGTGAAATCTTCCAGAAGTCACCCCATTGTACATTCAACACCCCTCATGGATCTCATAGAGGGGTGTATTGTGCATTTTGGGCACACAGGTGTTCCATCGTTTTTTTTTTTTTTTTTTAGCATTGGGCCATAAAAATGGGGGGGGAAAACGCAGTTCCACCATTGTGTTTTGGGCTTCAATTTTACAGCGTTCACCGTGCAGTGTAAATGACGTGATAACGTTACTATGGGGATCAGTACAATTACAATGGTATAAATTTTATATAGTTTTTTATGTTTTATTACTTTTACACAATAGAAATAGGTCTAAAAAAAAGTGTTTTTATGTTGTCCTATTCTGACAGTCATAACTTTTATATTTTGCTGTGTGCAGAGCTGTGTAGGCCCTTGTTTTTTGTGGGTTGAATTGATGCGTTTATTGGTACCATTATGGGGTGCATACAAAACTTTGTTCACTTTTTATTAAGTTTTTTGTGAGGCGTTTTAAACAAAATATAGCAATCCTGGTAGTGTTTTTTATTTTTTATAGCGGTCACTCTGCTAGCTTTACTCAGCAGGTCGATATGATTACAGCAATACCCAATTTGTATATTTTTTTTATTTTTTACTGCTTTTATCCCAATTAAAAATACCTTTTATTCAAACAGGAAAACACATTTTGCATTGCCTTTATCTGAGAGCCATAACTTTTTTTTTTTTTGTATATGGACCCGTGTACAGGCTTGTTTTTTGCTGGTGAGGTTGACTTTTTTTATTGGTAATCATTTTTGGGGGGACAAGACTTTTTGTCAGTTTTAAATCCGTTTTTTGGAAGGCAGAGTGAAGAAAATACTGCAATCCTAGCAGTGTTTTTTTTTTTTTATTTTTAACAGCGCTCACTGTGCAGTATCCGTAATAAGTTAGCTTTACTCTGTGGGTCGATAGATTATGGCGATACCAATTTATATAGTTTTTTTTTTGTTGAGACTTTAAAAAAAAGTGTTTTTAGTGGTGTTAAAAGAATATTTATGCATCGCTATCTTCTGAGAGCCATAACTTTTTTTATTTTTCCGTATACAGAGCTGTGTTAGGACTTTTTTTGTTTGCGGAAAGAACTGACGTGTTAATAGGTGCAACGTTGGCGTTTAAAGGGGTTTTTTATCACTTTTATTCCATTTTATGTGCTGCGGAATGAACAAAAATCTTACTTCTGTGATTGTCTTTTTTTGTTTTTTTTTACAGCGTTCACCATGCGGTTTATTTAACATGACAGATTTATAGGACAGGTCGTTACGCATGAGTCGATACCAAATATGTGTACTTTATTTATTTTTGATCTTTTTTGGGGTGATTGGCGTTTGTAAAGGGGAAAAGGGCGGTGTACCTGTTTTTATTTTAATTTTCATGCTTGTGTTTTACATGTTATTCACTTTTTTTACTTTTTCACATTCTTTTTTACTTTTCCCCATAGGGGATTTGAATGAGAGATCTTTAGATCTCTCATTCAATAGGAATCAATGCACAGCTTGTTGCTGTGCACTGGTTCCTATGACAACTGTCAGTCACAATGCCGGGCCATGCCCACAGGGCACGGCCGGGCATCGTGACGTCACAGACAACCCGGAAGGCATTCTATGCCCTCCGTGCTGTCTGTAGGAAGGCAGGAGCTGCACGGATCGCCCGATCCGTGCGCTGCTGCCGCCGACAGAGACGCAGGAGGAGCGATCTCCTCCTGCGTCTCTCTTAGTTATTGCGACCCGATGGTCGCGATAATTAAGAGGTTAACCAACACCCCACCCCCCCAGAGCGATCTCTGGTCGTGGCCGACGCTGCGGGATATCAGCTGTTATATACAGCTGACACCCCGCGCCGATCGCGCAAACTCTGCTTTAGCATTCGCGCGATCCTCAGGACGTATGCATATGTCCAGGGGCGAGAACCCCCAAACCACCTAGACGTATGGATACGCCCAAGGTCGTTAAGGGGTTAATCATCGATTCCTATTAAAGTCAATGGGAGAAGATGATCAGGTTAATTTTTATACCGAAGCAGGTGAGGAGATGCTGGAATTACCCTCCGTAACAGTAAACTGGATATGTGGTACAACTTAGTGAAGAAAATTTGGCAAAGACAAATTTGGAAGACAAAGAGTCACAGAAAAAAATTCAGAAGCTAAAATCATTCATTCCTTTCAATGGCTAACTGAAAAGATGAGGATAGCATAGCTATAGCAGGTACAGCAGGAGCAGCTGCTACGGGGCTCCCTTGACACATAAAAAGACACTGGTATTGGAAATGGCACATGGGAACTGGCATGAGACCCCTATCACTTTTTTCATCAGGGCCCAAGAACTTCACATATATGTGGTGGCAGCTAAACATCCCAATGAGGAACATTTAGGTTCAGCTGGCAGGGCCGTAGTTATAGGGGGTGCAGTGGTAGCCAGGGCTGCCGTCATTCCTCTATTAACCGTTTCAGTGACCCATGCAACTAAATAAAATGGGGCCCCCACCCATTACTACTTCTTATTTTTTAACATATCACTGAGCCCCTTTTTGATTAGAGCTCCTGACAGGAGTACTTCCCCATTGGCACCCCTGTCCCCCCTTTTTACAGTAGCCTGACCTCAAAACCAGCAAAAATGACCTTTTGGACACTCAAAATAAAATTTACATGAAGAAATGAGTATTTGGAATAAGATTTATTTCAATAGGATAATTGACTTTTTTCAATGTGGAATGTGTATTTCACATTGTGAAGAAGACATGCTACAGTTTACTAGTCGGTGACATCGGCAACCGGGCAACAAAATCGTCAGAGATCCATGCTTGATTCATTTTGATAAATGTCAAACAATCCACATTCTCAGGGGAAAGACGGATATGTTTTTCAGTTATCACCCTGCAAGCTTTACTGAAGGTGCGTTTCGAAATTACTCTGGCTGCTGGGCAGGATAAAATTTCTATGGTGTGTCGATCAAGCTCATGCTATTCATCCATTTTGGACAACCAGAAGACAACTAAGTCTGTACCAAGTCCAAAAACATTGGGGTTGAGCCGCAGGTAATCATGGATCATGGTCTTAAGGCGGTGTCTGTTTGTCTGACTGCTGCTCTGCCTTACAGGCGTTGGTGAAGTGGTAAAAACGATTGCCACATGTCACCCAGTAGGCTTCTGCCACACTGCCTGCTGCTGCTGCTACTTGCCATTCTACTGCTGGCACGTTGCTGACGTTCTATCGTGACTTTAGAACGTGAAGAAGATGCAACAGATGTCTCGAGTTGGTCAATGAGCACTGTCTCAAATTCCTGCATTCTACTGTCAATTTTTGTGGGTGGAAGGAAATTGCTGAGTTTTGATTTGTAACGTGGATAATAGAGGGTGGCCACCCAGTAACCGCTATTCATTTTGATTGCCTTCATGCGTGGATCATGTTGCAGGTAATGTAGCATCCAAACACTCATGTGTGAGATGCTGCCAGGATTTCCCAACCCTTGGGGTCGAGGGGCACTAACCAGATCTTCCTCCTTCTCCTGAAATCTGTGCCAACCTCTTACCACTGAAGGGAAATCGGTGCCATCTGTGTCCAGTACTGCCTAATCATCCTCCACTTCCTCATCCTGAGGGTCACCACAGCCCTGGCTAACCTCATGTGCTGTACTCTGTGAGCTGAAGTGCCATGCTGCACATGCCCCGGACCTTGAACCACCGCCTAAAGAAGACCTATAGAATTGGGAAACAGTCAGGCCTTCTACATTCTTTGGCGAGTAAGGCTATAGGTCCGAAACTGTGTCTTCCTCCTCCTCTATCACTGCTGGGACCTGCTGCTGCAGAGTGTCTAAAACTTGTTCCAGTAAAAATATGACCACAATGGTCATGCTGACAATGCCATCGTCCTGACTTACCATTTTGGTGGCGTCTTCAAAACTGTGAATGATGGTACAGAGATTCTTCACCTGCCTCCACTCTCTATGGCTGCAAATGTATTGTTCCAGCTATTATATAACATCTGTATTGGACGCTATTATCCTGAGCGGGATGTCCAGCCCGCAATGTGTCAGTATAACCAAAAGTCAGGATAAACACAAATGTGGATTATGCAAAGATTTTTACTGTATGAGATCTTCATGTATTTGAAACATCGACAAAATTTTCTGTAGCCACATTGCAAGGGCTATGAATACAACAAAGAGCCCAATACCGTATAACAGAGATAACGCCAACCCTAATAACAATCCCTTGGAACGAAACACTTCTGATTTCCTTCGGGCGGGTAATGTGGCAAACTCACGGTATGCTGCTCAGTATGGAAAATGCTTCTCAGCAGAGCCGCTAGTCCTCCTTCTGGATCCTCCGATCTCTTCAGGAACTACACTCGCACTCTCAGCTAACAGGAATGGTAGGCTCTGCGCCTGCGCGACGTTTCGGGGACCTCCCCCTTTGTCAAGCTCGCCTGCAATAGGTACGGGCGGGACTAAATACCTATCGTCTCGCTCGCATTAACCCTTATACGCCTGATTATAATTAATCTTGCTTTTACCTGGTATATACTACTATGTGTCTATAACTAGGATAAGCTATGGCTAATGTGCTATATATCCTATTGCAACTAATCCTGTAGAAAGGTTTAACATAGAAATTATCTCATTATAAAAAAGCGCTCCATCTACACTCTTCATTTAGTCCCATTGGGCTAAGCGCTTCCAGCCTATTAATCCAATATACCTCTCTCTGAAGTAAGCGTCTTGTGATATTGATATTTTCGCTTGGCTCAATATGTTCAACAATCTGCCATCTAAGATCGCTTACATTATGACCACATTCAAAAAAGTGTTTGGCGATGGTTGTCTCACCGTATTGTTTTTTTGTTGTTGTTGTGTCAGTTTGAATGCCTTGTGTGATTTTTGTGTGATATAGACGAATATGTGACTTATGTTCGTTAATTCTTATTCGTGCTTGCCTAGAAGTTTGTCCAACATAAATTTTGCCACATGGGCATTTCAGTATGTATATTACATTAGTTGTGTTACAGGTGTAATAACCTCTAATGCGTATGGGATATCCCTTAGTAGGGTGATACATTGTATCTCCTTTTATGATGGCAGAACAATTTTGACAATTGAGGCAAGGAAAAGTGCCTCTCTTCTTGGTAGATAACACTCCCTGTCGTGTTCTAGTAGCTCTTAGATCAGAATGTACTACTAAATTTCTAATTGTCTGGCCTTTACGATATGTAAATAAAGGTTTATCTTTGAAATATCTTCCATATATGGGGTCACTTTGTAATATTTCCCAAGCTTTATTAATGGTGTTCCTAATTAATTTGGCATGGTCATCATATACTGATAGAAACATTAATCTGTTATTATTTGATTTTCTAAATTTGCTCATAGAAGCTTCCTCTCTTGTTTTCTTTGAGACTTCATTGGCTATTTTTATTAATTCCTTTCTGGGGTACCCCCTATCAACAAAGTTGTCTATCATTTGCTGTTTATTTTTATGGTATTCGCTATCTGTACTGCAGATGCGCCTTAACCTCATGAATTGTCCTTTTGGAATTGCATTAGTTACACTCGGAGCATGAAAGCTATCGTAGTGCAACATATTGTTTCTATCCATTTCCTTTTTGTATAAAGTGGCTTCTAATTTTCCATTATCTTTATAGACTGTTACGTCTAGAAAACTTATATGTGACTTACTATTAGTTAGGGTAAATTCTAATAGTGGATGGATTTTATTAATGGAAGACATAAATTGTGTTAATTGTTCCATGCTTCCTTGCCACACAACAAAAATATCGTCCACGTATCTTGACCAATGGCCGATGCATTGGGCAAACGGTCCGTGGATGATATGTTGACTTTCTACATGTTCAACATATATGTTTGCAAAACATGGGGCAATCGGAGACCCCATCGATGTACCTTGTTTCTGTATATAAAACTCCGTACCAAAACGGAAATAATTATGATACAGTAGAATTTCAAGCAAGGCCATCAAAAATTCTATCTTCCGATTGGTAAGATTATGATTATTTTTCAGATGTTCTCTAATTAGCTCTATGCCCTCTTGTGTAGGGACATTTGTGTACAAGCTTTTGATGTCCAGGGTGCACAGTATGGTGTCTTCAGTCACTTCGATCTGTTGTACCTGTCTAAGAAATTCGTTAGTATCTTTAAGGCATCTGGGTAAATTTCTCACTATAGGCTGTAAAAATTCATCGATATAGGTGGCAACTGGCTGAAAAACAGACCCAATTCCCGAGACGATTGGTCGTCCCGGAGGGTCCTGCAAACTTTTATGAATTTTGGGCACTAGGTACAAGATGGGGGCTCGAGGATAATCTACTGTTAGAAGTCTATTGGTGGCATTATCTATTACTCCTAATTCCTCTGCTTCCTTTAACACCTGATCAATCATATTTTTAATTTTTAAAGTGGGATCTGTCTGAACCAGTTGGTATACAATCTGATCTTTAAGTTGTTTTTTAGCTTCACTAAGATAAGCATCCTTATCGAGAACGACCACTGCACCTCCCTTATCAGCAGGTCTTATGATAATTTGGTCATCTTTTTGCAATTCATTAAGGGCTGTGCGTTGGTCTCTCGTAAGGTTTTGGGATCTCTTGATCCTATTTGGCAATATTTCCCACTTCTCTTTAATTTCTTTTTTGACTAGCTGTTCAAAGATATCGAGGGTGGGACTGCTGATAGTAGGATCATATGTGCTCTTTTTATATAATTTATTAGTTCTACCAGCAGTTCCAGCCTCTCTATCTCCGAACAGCATGCGCAATCTTATTTTCCTACAGAACAGATAAAAGTCCTTTTCAAAATCGAATATGTCCATATTCTTCTTAGGGACAAAGTTAAGTCCTTTATTCAAAGCTTGTTCAGCATCCTTGGACAATGTTTTTGATGACAGATTGACCACCAACTTATTTACTTTTTCTTTGTTGCGGCTTTCTTCGTTGCGTTTTTTCTGGTGCCTAAAGATTCTTCTGATGTTTCGCTGTTGGCGCTGTCCATCTTTTTCTTCTCCTTTAAAAAAGGTTGGTTCTGTCTTGGTCTAAGTGTCATGCGATTGCTATCAGATGATTCCGCTTCTGTAGAAGTGTTATCGTTTTGCTTACGTCTTGCCCAGTTTGTTTTATAATTTTTGCGCTCTTTTGCCCATGTGTATACTTTGTCTTGCGCGTAGTCCCGCGTATCCCTTTCAAATTTACGTAATTTCACAGACATCATTTGTTCCTTTATTTTTTGAATGTTGGAATTAAGTTCTTCCTGTATTTTCTCGTAAAGTTCTTTCTGTGTATTTTTTAATTCTTCCTGAATTTTAGTTATATCATCCTTCAATTTGAATAGCGCCCGTTGTATGTATTGTACCGTAAGTAACATTAGGTCAAGCGAATATCTATTACTTATTGCATACCATTTCTGAATATATTCGCTATCATCCATCAACAATATGGGTAGTAGGGGGCTGCGAAGGCCCCTTGGTATACGCTGAACTTTCACGTATTCTGTCAGGGTAGAGGCATGGAGTCTTAGGCTTAGTTCTTTCTTCATAAGATTTTCTAATTTCTTAGTAAGGTCATTTTTGGTGGGACCAGTTTCATTATCCCACCCTAGACCAGCTGCTTCTGCTTGTCTAATTATGGTTGACCTTTCTTCGTCTGAGAGTACGAGTGTGTCGGCTTTCTTGCTCGTTACCGAGGCTATGTCTTCAAATGACATTTTTATGCTCTTTATAAGCTAGCTGGATATGGACACAATATATAACTGCAAATGTATTGTTCCAGCTATTGTATAACATCTGTATTGGACGCTATTATCCTGAGCGGGATGTCCAGCCCGCAATGTGTCAGTATAACCAAAAGTCAGGATAAACACAAATGTGGGTTATGCAAAGATTTTTACTGTATGAGATCTTCATGTATTTGAAACATCGACAAAATTTTCTATAGCCACATTGCAAGGGCTATGAATACAACAAAGAGCCCAATCCCGTATAACAGAGATAACGCCAACCCTAATAGCAATCCCTTGGAACGAAACACTTCTGATTTCCTTCGGGCGGGTAATGTGGCAAACTCACGGTATGCTGCTCAGTATGGAAAATGCTTCTCAGCAGAGCCGCTAGTCCTCCTTCTGGATCCTCCGATCTCTTCAGGAACTACACTCGCACTCTCAGCTAACAGGAATGGTAGGCTCTGCGCCTGCGCGACGTTTCGGGGACCTCCCCCTTTGTCAAGCTCGCCTGCAATAGGTACGGGCGGGACTAAATACCTATCGTCTCGCTCGCATTAACCCTTATACGCCTGATTGTAATTAATCTTGCTTTTACCTGGTATATACTACTATGTGTCTATAACTAGGACAAGCTATGGCTAATGTGCTATATATCCTATTGCAACTAATCCTGTAGAAAGGTCTATGGCTCAACACCCTGAGGTCCGCACCACTGCTCGTCAGACTATGCGACACTTCATACTGCATAATGGCATTGTGCTGTTGCCATAATCTCTGAAGCATGTGGAGGGTGAAATTCCAGCGTGTTGCTACGTCAACAATGAGACGGTTGACAGAGAGGCCCAGATGACGCTGCAACGCTGCCAGTCATGCCGATGCAGGGTGCGAACACCAAAAGTGTGAGCTAAGACCTCGAGCCTTCCTCAGCAGACAGTCAAGAACCGGGTAGCACTTGAGAAATGTCTGCACAACCAGATTCATGACGTGTGCCAGGCAAGGGATGTGCGTAAGTCTACCGATCTTAAGGGCAGCAAGGAGATTTTTCCCGTTGTTGCACACCACCTTGCCTGGCGCCAGGTTCTTAGCACCCAGCCACTAGTCGGTCTCAGTGCGCAGTGCCGTCCACAGCTCTTGACCTGTGTGTTGACGGTCTCCAAGACACATCAATTTCAGAACAGCCTGGTTTCTCTTGACATGTGATGCTACCTATGGAGGTTGGGGATCTGGACCCTGCACCATCCCAGTAGTATACAAGAGTGTCCACCGAGCCAGAGACCCACCATCATCACCAGAGGCACTGTCATCCATCCAACTCACCCAGCAAGCAGTCAGTGAGATGTAATGCCCTTGACCGTGCTTATTATTCGATGTGTCTGTAGTGAGATGGACTTTGGTGGACAAAGATGCAGCCAAAGCGCTGGAGATCTTTTCTGCAATGTGGCTGGCGAGGGCAGGGACAGCTTTTCTGGCAAAGAAATGCCTTTTTTGGCATCTGATATTGGAGGCATACCAGGGCCATGATGAGGCGGAACCCATATGTGTCCACCAGGCGGAAAGGCAACATTTCCAAGGCCAACAGCCTGGCAATGCCGACATTTAGCCTTTTGGCTTTGGGATGATTGGGGTGAAAGTGTTTCTTCTGCTCCCACACCTGGTACACAGAAGGCTGGCTGCCAAACTGGCCTCTGTACGGCGTGCTGGTCACACTGGTGGAAGGGGAAGATATAGGCTGTTTTGCTGGTGGTGGGAATCGGCCAACAGTGTCTGGGACTGGGGATGGTGCTTGCTCATGCTGCTCCGGCACATCAACAGCAGGGGACAGCTTTTTCTTGGAAGTGGCAGAGAAGGAGGAGGAGGCGGCATGAGAGGTAACAATGGTTGGAAGCCCAGGACCTGTGTGGCCTTTTTTCTTCAAGTGACTCTTCCAAAGCAATTCATGCTTTACATGCATGTGCCTGTTCATGCTGGTGGTGCTTAAACTCTTTATATTCTTTCCTCGACTGATGAGTTGAAAGCAAATCCAGCATATGACGTAAGTCGGCCAATCTGAGGCTTGATTGAAAAAAGGCCCAGGCTTCACAAGTCCTGGACCTCTTTGACTGTGAAAACCTAGTACTGGTGTTCCCGCTGCCACAACTGACCACAGCTGGCGGAGTAATGTCAAGGGACTCTCCCTTTCTCAGGCTGGACCTGCACTGACACTACCCAATCCTCCTCCTCCACTGATAATGCCCTCATCAGCTGCTGCTAAAAAGACCATGTTGGAGCCGCAGTGTCATCATCATCACAAGTGTCTTAGTGTTCCTGACAGTCTACTTCATCAAGCTGCAGGCTAGAAGCCACAGGCACTGCGAGGCACCGCTGACTGCTCGATATTCCTGCCAGCGGACCAGCTTCCTTCTCCCCCTCTGAGGGCATCGGCAATTGGGCGTCACAGCAGACAAAATCATCCTCTTTGGGGCCGTTCACACGGCTTATTTTGGGCACGGATTTCAGTCGTATTACACGCCGTACTGCGCTGCAATACGGCTGGAATCCGTGCCAGCCATTACGGTAATCCAAAGTTCTCATAGAGAACTGTGGATTCCGTCTCTCCTCCCCGCTCGCCGAATACGCAGGGTGGGGAGAAAGTGACATGCACATTATCCCGGCGGGATACACGCCGTGGATAATGCATGTCTATGGGGCCGGTGAGCTGCCGCCCCCGCCCTGCCCCGTACTCAAGCCGTAATTGCGGGCGAAATCCATCCGTGCCTTTCGCCTCTTGATCTTTTGAAATGCCTTCTGACACCAACCGCTTTGTGTCATCAAAGAGGTCTTCAGAATATAGATTATCTACAGTGGTCTGTATATTGGGTGATTTTTGGCCGCATTTGCTTCAAGTTAGACTGATGATGACGGTATTTGTGGCCATGACTGAGAGGACAAGGAGGTAAAACCGCTGGATGCAGGGTGTGTAAACCACTGAAGAACAGATTGGCGACGCCTTTCAGTATTGAGATTCACAGAGAACCAACCAAGCGGTGACAGGCCTGATAATCCTTCAACTGACGATGTGCTCACTTGTGTGTTGTCCGGAGCACTGGAAGGAGTGCCGTGTCTCGTACTTCTAGCTCCACGCTCTATGCCTCTCCTTGCTCGCTTACCACCTGCAGTTTGCTCCATGTTCAAAAAGATAAATATTAAAAAGGTCAAGATTTGGTACCATTTTTTGTTATTGAAGAACTCTAATCCAAAAACTGCAAAACACCACTTTTCTTGAATACTTAAAATTTGCAGCAAGAAAAGGGGAAGTAGACCTAGATTTCTTTATAAGGACTATCTGTTGAACGGGGTGTGATGGAGGAACCCTGGCATCAATTCAACAAATCACAACTTTTCTTGAATACCTATAATTTGCAAAAGTATTTTAAATAGATTTATTTCTACAGCAGGTTTGCTAACGGTGTATTCTCCACTAGCTATGCTCCAAAAACTGGAAGAATGAACTTTTGGGCACTCGATCAAATTTGCAGCAAAGAACCACTATTTGAAAACGATTTATTTCTGTAGCAGAGGTGCTAACCCTCCACTAGTTGTACCCCAAAACAGCAGACATGAACTTTTGGGCACTCAGCCTGAAGATGGGAAAGATACAGCCAGCAGTTTCAAACTCGCTAACTATTGCTGTGTATAATTCCCTAAGTTTGTTGTCCCTCCCACCCTTTAACTAATCTAACTAGCATTTTTTCCTGCATAAAATTGCTGAAAAATGGGGTGCTTGTATCTATTCAAGTAAGCAGACAGAGACTGAACTGGAAATGGCGTTCAACAGGAAATACATTGTAATACATAGAACAGGGTCATGTGATTTTAGCAGCCAATGAGATCCCTACACACGCTCAAATGGTGCGATTT